>JAAGAY010043958.1:30431-66266 GCA_011801015.1 Ardeotis arabs
AAAAAAAAAAAAGTAACTGTTTGTATTCCTCACTTGAAAGTTTTAAGTAGCTTTTAAGATGACCTAAATTAACATTTAAATACCATGAATCTGCAGAGTTGATATTATATGACGCTATTTTGAAAGACAGAATTCTGCTTTTCACACAGAAGTGCAAGAACTAGAATAAAACAGTACATAATTTGTTTTGATTTTATTACATAGAGTACCTCAGAGCATACTTGAAATAAAACTAGAATGTTTTGTGACCTAAACTGTCTATCTACAACTGCTGCAATTAGGGACAGTATTTGAAAAGAGAAAATCACCCTATCACAGATAAGTGAACAATCTCAGAGCAGAGTATTTCTCCCCCAAAAAAATACATGCTCCAACATTTTTGCTAATTCTGTAAAGGCTCAGTTTCAAGTTATAGAGAAATTAAGTAAAAACCATCAAAATAAATGTTTTTCTTTTGTACACAATGATATGCAGCTGTATACAATATCTCAGAATCTGGATATCTTTAAAATACACACCACAAGCATTTAAAACATTCCTTCAGCTTGGCTCTTTTCTCCCCTTCATTGAGGTTAGCAGGGTGGATGTCAGCTGTAATATGTTCCCTCCTCCTCTTTTCACTATGACAATAACAATAACTAAAAATCCTAAGTAATTTATCACAATTTCCTATGGCATATATGTGTCAGATACACACTTCTCTCTTGAAGATGTATCCTCAATCATTCTGGTGGGTCTTTTTATTCAAGTGAAATGCCAAACTGATAATTCATAATTCCTTTCTTTCTTACACAGGGTCATCAATTTGTTCATGTCAACCTGTTAATTCTTGAGAGAAAGGAGCAAAGAGGTTATATTGGCTCTTCAAATACATTCTGGTCTTCACAGTGTGAGTAAACCAAGGCAAACTTTGAACAAGCCATGTTTTTGTCCCTAATTAAAAAAAAAAGAAGAAAAGAAATTGCTTCCTTTTTTAGGTTTTGCACATTAATCAGCTTTTAAAAATCACCTTGCCTTCCTTACAGCTGCTTACAGAGTTGGAAGACTCTATCACTACATAAATCTGAGATTTTACTGATTAACATGTTTTGCAAATGAATTCAACGATATACCTATTTGCACTCATGAGTGAAGATATGTTGTTCAGATTATCCACTCTGTTGGGTGGTTGTTTGTTTTTTTTTTTTAATCACAGGTAGAATACATTTGTTTATGGATCAATTAATATATTTTGTCTTTACATGTAATATGATGGTATTAGTAATTCAAGCAGGATTTTGGTTAACTTTTGATAAATTTTGAATGGTCCTTCATGAGAATCTAACTGTGTTAGTCAGATTCTGATGGAAGAATGTCCCTTGTCTTTTTAAACCAGTCCAAGATACATTTTATCAATGTCCCATTTTGAGCTAATATCAGAGCAGTTCAGCTTTACATCTGTGTAAAATCAAGCTCATGGTAATTAATTCACGGAAATGATCAAATACCATGCATGAGCCTTTTGAAGCTAGCTCAGCACAAAAATGTACTCAAAAGTCATTATGGTTTCCCTAGATAACTTGAAACATATATTCTGTAATCTTGTTGCCACTCCCAGAGTTTCTTAAAAATGAGAATTTCATTTTGAGATCAGTTTAGAGATGAATACTTGCACCTCTTTCTGAGGCTGACAAGTCTCATTTCACCCATGGCAGCCTCCAGCTGTTAAATAGAAATATGAATCGAATGTGGACTACTGATGTGAAAAGCCAATTCCATTGCTTTGACAAAAGAAACGAGTAAGATCTAGTTAGGTTGCAATTGTAGCAGCCATATTTTATTATTATGTTAGGATTTGTAGGACAGTGGCTCCCACACTAGTAAACAACGACACTTGACATAGGGCTATCTTATTTGACATCTGTGTATATAAAAATGTCAGACAGGCCACATAACCACTGCATTAATTGACCTGAGCTATGCGAAGCAATACACTGCAATATTCCAGATCTCTATGACAATGCATTTCATGTCCTTTAAACTGAAATGTAGTTACTTTTAGACTAGATGTAAAAAGGACATTTTTTAGAAGATGGTGGAACACTGGAACAGGTTGCCCAGAGAGGTGGTTGATGCCCATCCCTGGAAACATTCAAGGTCAGGTTGGATGGCGCTCTGAGCAACCTGATCTAGTTGGAGATGCCCCTGCTCCTTGCAGGGACTAGAGGACCTTTAAAGGTCCCTTCCAATCCAAATCATTCTATCATTTTATACTTATCAGAGAGATCCAAGAAGCACTGTCAATAATTAGAGGCAGTTTTTATGTCCCGCATGTCTTTGCTCACATTGTACAAATGATTGTATTCTACAGGAAATATTCACAATCACAATAGTCTCTGAAATATATATGGACCTACTGTAACTGGAATTTATGTCTTTTTCTACATTGTGCCATAGCCAAGAAGAGGGAAGGCATGAAAGATGGGTAGAGACCAGCACTGTGAGCAGTATTTGTGGCTAGTATTGCAACAGCAGTAGTGACAGTAGCAACCAGTAGTGGCTAATACTTCTGAAATTATTCAGATGGCCTAATCGAAAGAAAATGGACCTGGTAGATCACTCCATGATTGTTCTGTATGGTGTTTATGGGTCCCTGCCAATAGGGATAATAATAATTAATAATTAAAAAGTTTATTAATTAACAAATAATTTAAAAGTTTATTTAACCTAGTAACCGTTATTGATTGCCAGAGTCTTCCTAAGTTGCCTTTCTCTTTTCCCAGCAATATGTTGTTGGGTTGGTTTTTTTTTTAATTTTTTCTTCCTGCAGAAAAACAAAAGTTTGTTCTTTGATTATCCCATGAGCTCTGATGCCTACAGCCACTGGTGTGGTGGGTGAACAGCAGAGGAGCAGCTGCAGAAATGGAACAGCAGCAGTTCACATCACATCCAGCCTGTGTCTGGATCATATCCAGAAGTTTACAAGGGAAGGAAGTGTCCTCCGCCTCTTTTTTTGCAGCAAAATGACTAGGTCCTGCATTTTACCTCAAAATGCACACGATCACCCACAGTTCTCTATTCAACACAAAATGAAAAATTTTATCCTGGTTGTGTTTGTTCTCTTAAGCCTATGCCAGTCAAAGGAAAAACTCTCCTTCTCAGCACACAATGAAAAAATACAGGTTGCCTTGCTGAACAAGTTATGAGTAGAATTTTAAAAGAAATCAAAACTTGCAGGCAACAGTGGTGAACAGTTCTGATCTACTTACAGAAGTATTTTCCCCTGGTCTTAAGGAAAGTTCTGCCGCTCTCACTGTGCTACTGTGGTTACCAGACAGCAAGTATGTTGTTTTAAAGAAATCCAGATTATTTTTTTTTTTTCATGAGCTACACTCAAGTCTCTTATTTCCAAACAAAAATATTTTACATCTGCTATCATGATTTTAGCAGTACTTCATTGTGAAAACAGTAACTTCTTACAATCGGAAAAAAATGTAAAGATAGAGCAAACAGACATATTCCTTAAGCGCACGGAAGAAATGAAAAAAGATATTTGTGAAAACCAAGTACATTAATTTCAGAAATTTTTGGTCACAAAAATTTATTTCTCACATGACTCAATGGAAAAAAACCAAATATTAAATATTTTAGGTATCAAATACCTGTAAAATACAACAGAACAAAATAAACTTCTATAACAAGGTAAGTGTCCAACAGAAAAAAAATTGCAATTTCCTATTCAATTTTCTTATTGAAATAGATTCCGTAAGTCTAGAATGAGCATTTAAAATAAAAATTATATATCCCTATAGTAAACAAAATTAATCACACTTTTGGTAAAGTAGTAAAAGAGATAAAATATTGAAAATCGAATCATAGACTCATAGAATGGTTTGGGTTGGAAGGGACCTTTAAAGGTCATCCAGTCCAACTCCCTTGCAAGGAGCAGGGACATCCCCCACTAGATCAGGTTGCTCAGAGCGCCATCCAACCTGGCTTTGAATGTTTCCAGGGATGGGGCATCCACCACCTCTCTGGGCAACCTGTTCCAGTGTTCTACCACTCTCAGCGTAAAAAATTTTTTCCTAATATCTAATCTAAATCTACCTCCCTCTATTTTGAAACCATTAACCCTTGTCCTGTCATAACAGGCCCTACTGAATAGTTTCTCCCTGTCTTTCCTGTAGTTACTGGAAAACCACTACAAGGTCTCCCCGGAGCTTTCTCTTCTCCAGGCTGAACAGCTCCTATTCTCTCAGCCTTTCTTCATAGGAGAGGTGCTCCAGCCCTCTGATCATCTTTGTCACCCTCCTCTGGACTCACTTTAACAAGTCTATGTCCTTTTTATGTTGGGCGCCCCACAGCTGGATGCAGTACTCCACATGAGGTCTCACGAGAGTAGAAGAAAATTCTGACATAATTGTTTCTATAGCTTTCCCTTCTTATTTGACCAACAAGAAAAAAGTATCTCTGCGTCATCTCTGAAAACTAAGTTAACCTGAGTCAGAATGTATTAATGACTAGTAGTCTGTTTTTTATTTGTTTGCATGTCTTAATATTCAAGGATATTCAATTTGCATTATCTTATAATCCACTTTTACACTCCATAAATATAAATTTTCTGCTGCTCCTCCTGATTTTGTATATAGAGACATGCATTTGTCAGTCTTTTCCTTCTACTTCTTTGGTAAATTTTTATGTATCGTGCATGCCAAAGAGAAAAGGGAAAAGAATAAAACGCTTGTCCTGCCTCAAGGGGTGGTATGGTAAGCTAGAAGCAAGAAGAAGATGTATCTGATTCAATCAATGCTTTTAGCATATCTGAACAAGATTTTATCCCTATTAATAATTATAGCTTCAAGCTTCTAATCTAAATTTGCAAGATATTATTAATAAAGTTCACAATACTGCATGGAAGAAGAATTGTTAAAAAACCCAAATGAACAACAAGCTAACATTTTTTAATATTCATTCTTACTCTGCCATCCTGACTCATACAGTAACTATGTCCCAAAAACATCTATAGCTAGATGGCCAATTTATAAAGCCAGGAGCTTACTATACAGTAGCTACATTCTAAACCTCACCTTCAAAATTTAGGAAGCTGATAAACAGTATTTGCTTTCTATTGAATAAACCAGTAGAAAAGTCAAAAAGTGTTTGTTTCTCTCAAACGATGGCTTCGCAGAAAAGAGAACTGTGTATTTCTGTTTCCTTGTTGATGATCTATGTAAGAAAAATAACTAATTTGATCAATGACTCATACTTATGCAGAACAGAAATTAAGGCTTTGTGTGTAATATTAACCTCAGCATTGCATAGATTTGAGTTTGGAATTTCACAGCTCTAAAAGTATTTAAGCACTTTTATATATATATATAGGTACTAAATGGGATATCAAACCACTTGTATTTCATATTTTTAACCTTTCTAAGAAGAAAGTAGAAATGTTTACATTCTTTTGTCTAATATATATGAGTTCACACTGGCAGGCCCAACTGTTGTTTTTTTCTGAGTGTTTAAATTAGATTGTATACAGTTAATAAGATGTGAAAGAGATATTTTTAGCACTAAATGTGCACATGGTTCAACATCACCCATGGCTTTAACTGAGTTATACTTAATGGTAGTAATAGGTGATATGGTTTCAGCCTAGGAATATTGAAGCCTGGAGGCACTGAGGCATCCCCACCAAACTGAAGAGCTATTGGCCAAGCAAATCATGGATACAGTGAATTGAAAGTGAAGAGCTAATTAAAGTGGTCAGCAAATATATATATGTGTATATGAATGGACACGCTTAAGGATTTAGATGTCCTCTTGCATTAAATTAAGGCCTTGGTTGCACTGAAATTTCTGTAGTTTACATGGGTCCAAGAAACATACTTTGCATGCAAAATCAACAATTTATTGTTAGTCTATACGAAATATTAACATTCTAATTTTAGCACTGATTAAAAAAAAATGAACCAACCAAACAACAAACCAAACCAAACCAGAATACTATTACAGGAAAAATCTCCGTAATAATGCAGTTAAAATTGCAATATGCATTTCCCAGTGTCTTTCTCCCTTGTGTTTCCACTGCCTATTATTATTATCATTTAGTTTCAGAATATTAAAAATACTATAACAATCATACAACCTATAAACAAATTAAAGAAAAACAATTAAGGCAATGGCAACGTGGTCAGTAGACCACTGCTGTTGCAGCTGAAAAAGCTAAAACTAAGCTCCAAGAGGGTCAAGACAAGTCCAGACTAACTTTGTTCTTTCAGACTTTGTACAAAACCAGCAATGTGATAGATACTATGAATTGTAAATAATTCTGGTAACTCATAAGAGATTGAATATAAATATGATAATCCTTTTTATTCAACTTTTCTCTTTTGCTTTTTTTCCTTGACGAACAATTACTATTAATGTGATGTGCATCTACTATTTCCTACATTTGAGATTTTAATTCTCATCCTTTATGATAAAAGGTAAAAGAACATATATTTAGGATTACTGTCATGTAGAGGTACATAATGGAAATGTCTATGGACAGAATAATACAAAAAAAATACTATGTAATATCTAATTCGGAAAGTCATTAAGGATGCTTTCAAAAGTTAGACTTTTTTTTTTTTTTTATCTAGTTGCTTATAGCATGTCTACAGCTTGCAACGCTGTATTTTGTAGTTATCCAAAGCAGTTCCAAAGGCACCTTACCTATCACTGTGCATGGCACAGAAAATAATCTTCAAATAATAATTCAAATCCTGAAACCAGTATGCCTGTGTGAACATGGTCTTGGGTCAAGTCTAATTTGAGCAAGGATATTCAGCTCAAGCTTATTACGCAGGACAGTGATTAACTTGGCTCCAGCTTCAGAGTTATCTGGGTGAGTTTAGATTTCAGCTTTTAGATATTTCTGAGCTTTCTCTGTGGAGAGGAGCTTTCTTGCAGATGATCCAAAGTTTCTAAAATTTGTAAATTCACAGAGCCAAGTAATATATACCAAAACTCCAGTCATTGCTCTCTGTGATACACTGTGATCTAATGACCTTTTACACCTCTCAGGAAAAAAAAGATTTAGCATGGATTTTTTATCTAGTCAACCAGTGAATAAATGGCAAGTGGGATGTAAGAAGAGTGTGCTGATGGATGAGCTATCTTTTAGTTGATACTTTAGGCTATGTTTGCTTTTCTTCTTTCTGATTTTTTTTTCCTATTGTTAGTTGTTGTTCTGGATTTATACTAGACCCTTAGTTATACATAGACTTGACTAAGCATTTGTTGAATTCAAATACCAATGACATTAATAATACATTGAATATATCCAATTTTACTCTAATTCAGTTAACCCTGCATGACTGTTTGACATATTTACCTTTACAGTACTTAAAACATATCTATTCTTCATCTTAAACTACAAATAAAATAAGCTGAAATAAAGTCTCTATGAATGTATGTTTTATGGTAATGGACAAGGTACTTAAAGGGGGTAATTTGAATTTTGGCTGAATTTGAGTTAAATTGGGGTAATTTCTAGAATATTGCTTTAAATATGTTACTATAATTTATATAACTAGAACAATCAACTGAAAAAGCAAAACAATTTGCTCTAGGCACAATGTTAAGAAATCTAAGCTGACTGCTATTTAAAAGCAGAAATTAGCACTAATGCAGAATGGCATTAAGATTATCTGCTCCATGGTTTTTGAGAAATTGAACAGAAAAAATACCTGTGTTATTATCTTATTCTATGTCAATAACCTAGGCAAAAGGAAAGGAGAAAGCAAAGACATTCTGTCCCGTGTTAGAATCAATCATAGAATCATTTAGGTCAGAAAAGACCTCTAAGATCATTGAGTCCAACTGTTAACCTAACATTGCCAAGTCCATGACTAAACCATGTCCCACCACATCTACATATATTTTAAATATCTCTAGAGATAGTGAATTAACCACCTTCCTGGGCAGCCTGTTCCAATGTCTGACAACCCTTTTGATTAAGAAATTTTTCCTAATATCCAGCCTAAACCTTCTCTGGTGCAGCTTGAAGCCTCATTCTATCACTTGTTGGGAAAAGAGACCAACACCCACTGTCATCTCATTAAGGAACATAACAGCCAAATAGTTTACATACTGGCAGCATCAATTTGTTAATAAAGCAGAAAGTGGGAAAACCATGCCTCTGACTCCCAGCTTCAAACTAGTAAATAAAACTGACATCATTAAGTGGGAGAATATGCTATCCCAGTCCTTCATTCAAAGATGAAAGTGCCTCTGTTTTTGGATGCACTTTTCAAGAAGGTTTAAAACTGGGTCATGAAAGACAGCAGTAAATTATTCTAATAGCTTATAATTTGAGAATACTTTTCCTCTGCTATTATGACCTTACTGCTTTGGATTAGAAAGCATTGCTGCTGCTTCTTGCAGGCTCACATTGTTATCTTTAGTTGGAAGTATCACTGATCATGAAAAGGAAGAACATTGTGACCTTCAATGTTATACACTGATCCTCAGTTTCAGAATTGTCTCTTTTTTTTTCAATTCAGCACCTCCAGAACACATCTTTCAGAAAAGCAATATTACTAAGTTAGTACAAAGGTAGGAGAGATTTTATTACCCACACTGGTCTCATTTTATTTTGGCTTCTCTTCATTAATTGCAAATATACAGCAGAAACAGTTCTGCTCTATAGAAATGCACTGAAGCTCCCACTGAGCACTGTGATTCGATGTCATCTTGAAATTATAGCACCGTTACACATATTTCTGTAAGAAAATGTGGTACTCAAAGGCAAAGGAGAAATACTATTGATTAACACCAGATGCAGGATCAAAAAAAATAGAAATATGATGCAGGAGGATAAAAAATACTGAAGATCTCTTCATATTAATAGGCAATGGTAGATTATTTACCCTGTTAATTCACTGGCTGTTAAAGATATCCCTGCACATACTGTCTATTCATGATAGAAGGAGGTGAAGTTATTTTCACCACGGAATATACCTCTTTCAACACCACCCTCACTTTACATAGATCAAAACTTCTCATGGTTCCGGAAGGTACTGTGTTCAATGACTGAACGCAGTTAATAAAGTATTAAAGTATAGAGATCTTCCCACAACTTGCCGTTCAGTAAAATAACTTGACTGTGCTAGATTTCCAGCATCATTTTTCAATGACACTGCATCCTAAAATCTAACGTACAGGAGCTAAAATTCATGCAGAGAACAAAAGCTATATATCAACATATTTTTGAATTTAGACTGATTTGAACAAATAAAAATATTTTATAATTTTAGAACATACATATTTTATAAAATATACAATATATATACTGCAATATATTTATATATTATTATAAAGTACACATAACTGATAATTTCCTGTTATATTATATGTGTATCTATAGAGCACAGCAAAATAGAATGTTCTCTTCAGAGCTCTGTATGTTTAAAATCTTTCTATCGGGTATCAGTGTCCTTTACTACACTATACCCACTCTCGCATATTTCTGATTTGTAAATGTATCTCTTAGGCCTAAAATTTGATAGGAATTAAAGAAGGTACATTACCCAGAGGAGAAAAAAAAATTGCATCCTTTAGCTGATATTTTGCAGCGTTAAAGCTAATTAAATTTAACATTCTTGTTAAAGAATATAATTTTTATTTTTATAAACACCTAGAGAAATCTCTAAATTAAGCTACTGGTGAAAAAAAAAGAGAAGAAAAGTAAATTTCTTTGCCATTGTTGGACAAATAATACTTTGCAGCTATATAAGCTTTTAGTAAACTAAGATAGATTGTTTTTTTCATTACTTTTTGATAACTGTGTCCAATTACTCTTCATTCCTTAATCAAACAGAAGGCATACAAAAATTAGAAGACTCCATTGGGCATGTACAAATATCATTCTTTGAAATTCATAAAATGCTGTTTTAAACCCTGACTTTTTATGTAGCACACTCTTTTTGTTCTACTTTTCTAATATATACCAAAGAGGATTTTTCCTTAACTTTCTCATATTTTGAATTTCTCAGTGTTATTAAGCAATGGTTTCACAAGGGATGTGAGAAGATTCTTGGAAGAAAAGAAACAAACTAAAAACCAAAAAAAAAGCAACCCTACATGTCTTTGTGCATGCAAAAAAAAAGCAAAAGTGAAAAAGGCAGATATACAAAATGAACAGCTGAAGTATAGCTGTGTGCTATTACAAGTTCATTTATGCTAAGCCAAGCATAATGTCTGGCCATTCACAAAATTTCACAAAGTTAAGGCAGGTGAGGTAACACTCCATGTTCCCTAGATAACCATCGCCCTTCTAGGAGTTTGGCTGGCAAAGTTAGAGTTGAGCTGGCTGAGTTCAAGGCTAGGTCCTCTGATGGGAAGAGCAGTTGTGAAAAAGGTAGAAGTGAGAGTCCACCCCTCCTTCTTTGGGAAGTGCTACTAAGCTGTGCCTGTACCACTGACCTGCTCCATGCTGCATTGCAGCTGTGCAGAAGCTATGCCTGTGCTCTGTTTTGGACCTCTCCTGTGCTGACCCTGGCTTGGTTTCCTTGGCTTGGCCTCAAATCTGCCTCTGCATTGTGGCCTTGCCAGGGAATGACTGGATTGTGTCTAATCCCGACCACTGGCCCTGGCCCTGATCCCAGTACAGACACATCCCTACTCCTTGTTGGTGCAGTCATTGCTTATGCCTGTCTTATTATTCCATCCTGCTCCTATCTCACTTCCCTTGCAGAGCAGCACTGTTTGGGAATAGGCAAAAATGAAATACTGAAAGGCTAAAAAAGACATAACAGGAGAAATATAAAACTTTCAAAAACAATAAGCCATATTTTTAATTCCACCTTTCCACCTACTTCCCCAAGGGACTAAGGAATTGTTTAGGGCAGATGCACAGGACTATGACAAAATTAAACTGTATCATCCATACATCCAATGAAAAGAATTCAGAGATAAAAGAGATCATAGGAATAGGTGAAACATGTCTTCTTGTATGTCACTATTAAGAGGCTAAAAGAGCGAGGCCAGTCAGTGTGAAACAAGACAGTATCTTGTATTATTTAACCATAGCCAGGTAGCTCTGGCACAAGTAGGTGAGGATGCCTACTCAACCTGAGTGACGATCAACTTTATGAGTATCCTAGGATTTGAAAGACACTTTCTTGAATGAAATATGAACACTGCTGAATATAAGGCATATCAATAACCCATAGCAGGGTCACATCAGGCAAAAGGGACAAAAAAAGAAAAAAAACCAAACAAAATAACATATCAAGAAACATACGAATTGCAAGCCATACAGATTTTTTTTTTAGTTATATTTTGTCTTCTACATGAATGATTTGAAGAAAAACAAGATATTCACCTACAATTATTATTTTTTTTTTAATAAGGACAAAACTAAGACTGCTACTTCAAAGACGGTAGACTGCCTTCACAGGTGAAAACCAGAAGCAAGAGAGAATAAGAGAAAGCTAAAGGCAATGACTTTTGAGTATATCTTGAAAGAGATGGTTTAAGAACCTAAGAATCAATCTACTAGACGACTTCTAAGTACAAAAATATCTGAAAGCTAAGTAGAGGATAAGCATTCAAAATACAGGAAGAGAAGCCATTGAATCTAAAAAATTTGAGTACTTCCTAAATTAGTATTTTTAGTAGCTATAATAAGATGAATAACTATCATTCCAGCTAATAGAGTTCATATACTTCAACTTACAACAAAAGCTTTCCCTTGTCCATCTTAGATTATGCTGCACAAGAAAAAGAATATGAGATACTACTGTGGAAAAGAGATCTCTGAGATGGTATATTGAGGAGTTATTCCACATCCACTACAGAGACACAAAAACAAAGCCTGAAACACCATTCCCAAAATCATGCACACACACAACAGGGGAGGAAGATGCAAAATAGAATCTTGCCTGAGCCTGATAACAGGAAAAGATAAAGGAAAAGAAACAAAAAAAACCCAAACAAAAATCAGTAAATATTGTCCCAAGAAAGAAATTAAATCCTACAGCAAAACCCACCAGATCTTCGTAATGGTATTTTTAACCTCTTTCCTGTGAGGCTTTGCATGAGATGAGACCAAGAGAAAAATGTTTGTAAGCCACCAAAAAAAAGTAAATAATTTCAAACTTCAACAGAAAAACATCCCTCTCTTTCATAGAATCATAGAATCATTAGGGTTGGAAAGGACCTTTAAAAGGTCATCTAGTCCAACCCCCATGGAAGGAGCAGGGACATCCCCGTCTAGATCAGGTTGCTCAGAGCCTCATCCAACCTGGCCTTGAATGTTTCCAGGGATGGGATATCTACCACCTCTCTGGGCAACCTGTTCCAGTGTTCTAACACCATCATTGTAAAAAAATTTTTCCTAATATCTGTTCTGGTTTTGTTTAGTGAGGGGGGGCCTAAGGTGGTAGCTTCTGTAGCAAACTGCTAGAAGTTCCTCCCCTTTGTTCAGTGGACTTGGCTGGGCCTACGGCAGACCCGCTGCTGGCCAAGGCTGAGCCATTTGGTAGCAGAATGTTCCCTGATAATGCCTCTGCTATAACATATTTAAGAAGGGGAAAACAGAAGAAAAAAAAAGAAGAGAAGATGTGAAGCAGCTGAGTGGGGGCAGAGAGGGGGAGGCACAAGCCTTGTGGGCCTTGCAGGCCTCACCCTCTGGCCTCCCACCAGACGTCCGACTGGGCCCAACTCAGCCCGGCCCAGCTGCAGGAAGTGGAGAGGAGATGAGAAGTGAATAAGATGTAAAAAGATCCTCAGAGGTGTCTGCCAGCCTGTTGTGAAGAATTTTTCTTGTGAGAGGAACGACTGCAGACACCAAGGTCAGTGAAGAAGGAGGGGGAGGAGTAATGTGGCTCCTGGCCAAGATTCCCCTGCAGCCTGTGGTGAAGACCATGGTGGAGCAGGCTGTCCCCCTGCAGCCTGCTCCACAGTCCACGGAGGAGCAGAGATCCACCTGCAGCCCATGGAGGACCCCACACTGGGGGAGGTGGATGCCTGAAGGAGGCTGTGGCCCTTGGAGGGCCTGCTGGGGCAGCTGTTCTGGAGAGACTGCACTCTGTGGAAGAGATGACCCACACCAGAGCAGTTTCACAAAGGACTGTGGCCCATGGTAGGGACCCCACGATGGAGCAGGGGAGGAATGTGAGGAGTTCTTCCCCCAACGATGAAGCAGCGGCGTAAAACAACGCGTGATGAACTGACCGCAACCCCCATTACCTCTTCCCCCCTGTGCCGCTCAGGGGGGGAAGTTAAGCCCGGGAAGAGGGAGGGGTAGGGAGAGGTGATCTTGTTCTCTGTCTCATTCTCTTGCTAGTTTTAGAAATAAATGACTAGTTTTCCCCAAATCGAGTCTGTTTTGCCCGTAACGGTAACTGTAAGGATTTCTCCCCATCCTTGTCTCAAACCTTGAGCCTTTTTTCTTATATCATCTGCCCCTATTCTCTTGGAGGGTGAAGGGAGTGAGAGAGAGACCGCGTAGTCTGGTCCTGATCGGGGCTGAACTATGACATATCTAATCTGAATCTTCCTCCCTCTATTTTAAAACCATTACCCCTCATCCTATTGCAACAGGCCCTGCTGAAGAGTTTCTCCCCATCTTTCCTGTAGGACCCCTTGAGGTACTGGAAGGCTGCTATAAGGTCTCCCTGGAGCCTTCTCTTTGCAGGCTGAGCAGCCCCAACTCTTTCAGCCTGTCCTCATAGGAGAGGTGCTCCAGCCCTCTGATCATCTTCAACACCCTCCTCTGGACTTCCTCTAACAAGTCTATGTCCTTCTTATGTTTGGAATGCCACAGCTGGACACAGTGCTCCAGGTGGGGTCTCAAGAGAGGGGAATAGAGGGGCAGAATCACCTCCCTCAATCTGCTGGCCACACTCCTTTTGATGCAGCCCAGGATGCGGTTGGCTTTCTGGGCTGCAAGCACACATTGCCGGCTCATGTTCAGCTTCTCATTTAGCAGTACACCCAAGTCCTTCTCCTCAGGTGTGCTCTCAACCCATTCTCCACCCAGCCTGTATTTGTGCCTGGGATCAAAACACTTAATTTGAAGTAATCCATGTGATGAAATTAAATGTGTCATATTCTTGCAGCTCTAGTAGAGTGCCTTTACAATGTTACAGCCAAGAGGAAATAGAAAATGATTCATAATTGACCTCTGGATCCATTTCATTTTATGCTTGTTCAGAGAGTGTAGAAAAAAAATGTTAAGTTTCAGTTATCTTTGTCAAGAAATGTACTCTTATCACATATGCAAGATTTAAAAAGAGTTTCTGTTTCTCAGGCATTGAAAGACATTTATGCTGTATGTAGTTGTTTGTTACAGAGCCTAATCTTCACCCTGAAAGGCAGTGTTATGACCTGGAGGGCACAACAGAGTTGATTACAGGGGTTTTATAATATGAATCATCTTTGATCAGCACAAAGAGTTACCTTCTGTTTTCCACCAATATTTGTCACTGGATTTTAGCACACAGAACAAGATAACAGGGTTATACCAAGAGGATGTTGAAAAATTTATTGTGTAACCATTGTAAATTCATGTATGTATATTGTGCTCCCTGCAAGAACAGTTTAACAGGATGAAGACGAATTTTGACAAAAGAAATTTGAAGTCGAGTACTGTGAGGAAAATTTGATCTAACTTTGATTCTTCTAGATTTAGATTTAGGGTTTGTTTTGATGCACATATATGGTAAAATATGCAATTAGTTTAAAAATATGAAAATGAATTAGTTATAAGTACAGAAATAAATGCTATGTCTCATGAATAGCTGGATTTGTATTATACCAGAGACATTTGCAAGTTAAACTGACCTTAATAACTCTGTAGGTTTTTTTCAAAGAAAAAAAAAATCTCTGAATTTTGCTGCCTACAGTTTATTATAAGGTGCTTATAATTTGCCTTATTACTGGATAAAGCATGTCTACAAACTCTTTTGCTGAGATATGTACCATGATACCACTGCTCCAAGTCAGCTGGATGTGAGTTTTGACCCAAAAAATTTAGAGCTCTGTTAGCACAGTACTACATTCACAATTCATCTCCACATTTCTGAATCAAAACTAGCACTCCAGCTAACTTGGAGGGCAAACATAAACAGACTATACACAGGTACATCCTAAAGTAGACTTCAGAAGTTCAGTTCTGGAGTCAAATTCAGGCATTGCTTCAGCGCAATTCAAACAGGTAGCACCTCCCAGTTTTTAAAGATGCTAACAGCTTCCTGAGGCTCTGAGAAGTCTGTTTACAAATAATCCATTGATGGTGCAATTCATCTTACTATTTGCTTACAACATTTAGAAAATTTTGTCTAAGGCTGAATCTTGACCAATCATCAAGATTTCAGGAACAATATTCAAGCAAGAATGACCCTTACTCCAGCATCTATAAATAATCAGGAGTTCTGCACTTGCAGTCCCACAGTTCTGAATTTTGTGAAAGAGATTGCTGAAATAAAAGATGACAAGCATTGTGGGTGTTATTATTACAGAAATTATTCACGTTTTAATTCAAAGCTGAACCATTATGTTCTGGGATAACAATTTAATTGAACTGTTCTGTTTTCTCAATTTTATGAACTGAACCATAAAATTGTTATGGTGAACTTTTGGTATAGATAAAGTAAACCTAGAAACAGTTGAATAGGCTTGGTTGCCATTCATAATATGTAGTGGAAGACAGTATTGCTCAGTGCTTGTATGGAGAGAGTACTTTTCCAGGGGAAAAAAAATACTCAGTTTCTTCATCTGACTTGATCAGATACCTGTACCTACCTTCATTGTGTGATTGACATAGCTAGTAGGCTAGTAAAGATTCTGAAATGGGGTTCTTCCAAAATCTCTTCAGTTCTTTACCACTAGGTCAGAAAATTAGAGCTGAATGGCTCTAGCCTGCTGGTTAGGGCACTGTCTCAGGAGGAAGGGCATCAAAGCCTTTTATCTGGCTCCAAAATGTTCTTAAATAAATACCTTTATTGAGACTGGAAAAGTTTATGCAAGAAAAACAAAAGTATTACTCCATAATACCCTACATTCTAGAGGACATTTCAAGCAAAGATGGGAAATTTCAGTTTGATGAAAACTAATAAAGTCAAACTGCCGTACACATCACCATGATCAGTTGGAGTCTACAACCCAAAGATAGTATCACAGAGGCCTTAGTAAGCCTGATGAGCCACAAGGTTAAGTTGTCATTATGCAAACTAATCTTTCTAACTTAAACATCCTTAATAGGAGAGATTTGAAGTCATCTTTGCTCGTTTAAATTCTGTGAAATGAATCTAATATCAGTCATGTTTACTTCTCTTCTTTATGACATTTTTTTTGCTCATATATTTAAAACAAGGATCCATTATGCAACTATAATAAAATAGTAATAAAGTATTAGTTTAGTAGTAAAATTGTAATAAAAACCCTTTGGTTTCCTCTGTTGAATAGATCTTTGGTGTAGAAATTGGTGTTGTGCATATAATATGACAAATGTTGCCAACCTTTTACTGTTCCAAGAGAAGGACAGAGACTTTGCTAAGGAACTGTCAAAAAATAAGTATGTGAACCACGATACTGGCTTTTAGTCTTAACCTCTCAATTAATATTTTTTTTTTCTCTTTGTCATCTTTCTCAGCAGAAGTGGTTTACCTTGTTAAGAATACAGACATATACATGTAAAAGACTTATTTCTGTCAATTTTCTGTAAATTATAATTTCTACCTGTTTTCTTTCTCTGATGCAAACATGCTGTGAAACTTCAACGCAACTGCCACTATATTGAATGACTGAGCCTGCTCTTCTCTGTTTTGTGACACCAAGGGCATAAACTGTGAGAAGTAAGGGGCACATATTTTGTACTGGTGTTGCATGTATTTTGAGACCTTCATGAGGTCTCAAAAGCACTGTTTCTTTTGGATGCAAAGTTGTTATTTTTCCTCAGCTAAGCAGTCACAGGTAATGGTGTGTAGATCTTTGTCTACGGGGAATTCTAAATAGCTATACAACCATTCAAGTCTTTATAGTTAAACTTCTATGACATTTTTTTTTTCCAGTTAAAACATTGTGAAATGGAATTTAACAAGGCTTTTTGTCCCTTTTTTTAAAGACCACAACCTAAAACCCTTTAATTATTAATTTCTAAATATATATATAAATATGTTTTGTTTATAAATATTTGAAAAATATCATTCAAAGTGGAGCTAATTACAGTGTTACAGATAGCACTACTCAACACTCTTCAGCCTATGCCCCTCTTTCTTGTGCTTTGTAACTTTCACAAATGAATTTATGGATTTCTGATGTGGTTTAGCCCCACTTGGGACCAAACTATGCAGTCTCTCTCTAACTCTCTGCAATCTTTGAGGGTATAGGGAGAGATATAAGAAAAAAGCTCGAGGTTTAAGATAAGCACAGGGAGAGATCCTTAATGTTACTGTTACGGGCAAAACAAACTCGACTTGGGAAAATATTTATTTATTATTAAAACCAAAGCAGGAAAATGAGAAAGAGAACAAGATAACTTCCCCCCATCCCTCCCTCTTCCCAGGCTTAACGTTATCTCTACCTCCTTCCCCTGCTCCCGAATGGCACAGGTCCCCCTGTGCCACTCGGGAGCAGGGGAGGGAATGGCAGTTATGGTCAGCTCATCATGTTTAGCTTTACGCTGCTCCTTCCTCCTCCAGTGAAGAACTCCTCACATTCCTCCCCTGCTCCATTGTGGGGTCCCTCCCACGGGCTACAGTCCTTCATGAACTGCCCTGGTGTGGGTCATTTTTTTTCCACGGGGTGCAGTCCCTCAAGAATGGCTGCCCCAGTGCTGGCCCTCCACAGGCCACAGCCTCCTTCAGGCATCCACCTGCCCCAGTGTGGGGTCCTCCACAGGCTGCAGGTGGATCTCTGCTCCCCCGTGGGCCTCCATTGGCTGCAGGGAGACAGCCTGCTTCACCATGGTCATCACCATGGGCTGTGGGGGAATCTTAGCCAGGAGCAGCATTACTCCTCCCCCTCCTTCTTCACTGACCTTGGCGTCTGCAGCCGTTACAATTGGCAGACAGATGCCGCTGAGGTTCTTTTCACATCTCCTCGCCACTTCTTGCAGCTGTGTTGAGCCAAATTGGGCCCAGTCGGCTGCCTGGCGGGAGGCCAGAGGGTGAGGGCCGCAAGGCCCACAAGGCTTGCACCTCCCCCTCTCTGCCCCCGCTTCAGCTTCTTTACATCTTCTCTTCTTTTTTTTTTTTTTTTTTTTTTTTTTTTTCCCCTTCTTAAATACATTATGGCAGAGGCATTATCAGGGAACATTCTGCTACCAATTGGCTCGGCCCTGGCCAGCAGCGGGTCCGCCCTAGGCCCGGCCAAGTCCACTGGACAAAGGAGAAACAACTTCTAGCAGCTTCTTACAGAAGCTGCCACCATAGTCCCCCCTTCACTAAATAAAACTAACAAAATTTCTGCTTTAGACTGAAATTTAGTTTAGTTACTTTTCAAAATTAAAGCCTCAGCAATAATGATCTAACCAACCACCATTTTAGAATAATATCAGTGGAAAATATATCATTTTTCTGATGTTAAAAACAATTTTTTTCCCAGACATTTCTTTTAAGTGCTTTAACTCTTTGGTATTATGCAGAGTGACCCTTAGATCCAGAAAATTAATTGACCTGTAACTCTCCTGTAAAAGATGTTCTTTTTTCCTGTGTCCATGAATAGGCATTCATATTAGTCCATGCACTAAATCTATACATATTGTCATTTGTACAGCTTTTAAATATTAACAACTATAGTCATCCTCAAGTTCTGTATATATTACTGTTTATAGAGACTTGACACTCTACCAGCTTTAAGGCTAGTTCTGCTACTCTGCTAATTCAGAGGAACATGCTACCCGCAGCAGCATTTTTTTGCAAGGGAGAGTAGAAGGCAGCTGGGGCTCAGGAGGCATCCATGAATTCTAGCTGAGCTTTTATCAATTACAGAGTTTTCAGCAAGACTGAATGTGCCTCTCTTGTACAGACAAGAGAAATATCAAAGTTTTATCTGATTGTTGACAGAGTGCAAGATAATGTGCACCTGGTTAACGTACAGTTTAAATTGCATAATAAGACACAACTACCTTAATGAACATTTCTTTCTATCTATATAAGAAATGAAATAGAAAAATGGAAGAGAAAAAAATAAATTGTAACTCTATTGTCCCCTTAAACACAAGTTTATCTATACCATTAGTCACGACTACTAACAGACTTGGTGAACACATTACCAACAGTATAAAAAAATTAGGATTAGGGTCTGATTTTTACCAAAACTATTCTTTTAATGTAATGTAGCCAGTTCCAAGTGGAGACTGGTGACAAGTGGCATTGCTTAGAGGTTGGTATTGGACCTGGCCCTCTTTAGCATCTGTGTGGTGCAGTTGACATGCTGGAGGGAAGGGATGCCATGCAGAGGGACCTTGACAGGCTTGAGAGGTGGGCCCATGTGAACCTCATGAAGTTCAACCAGGCCAAGGGCAAGGTCCTGCATGTAGGTTATGGCAATCTCAAACACAGATACAGGCTAGTGGGAGAATGGATTGCAAGCAGCCCTGAGGAGAAGAACATGAGGATGTTTATTGATGAGAAGCTCAACATGAGCCAGCAATGTGCACTTGCAGGCCAGAAAGCCAACCATATCCTGGGCTGCATCAAAAAGAAGCACGGTCAGCAGGTCGAGAGAGGTGATTCTCCCCCTCTGCTCTCATGAGACCCCACCCGGAGTACTGCGTCCCAGAGAGGTCTGGAGGACCCCAACATATGAAGGACATGGATCTGTTGGAGTGAGTCCAGAGGAAGGCCACAAAGATGATCAGAGGGCTGGAGCACCTCTCCTATGAATACAGGCTGAGAGAGTTGGGATTGTTCAGCTTGGCTAAGAGAATGCTCTGGGAAGATCTTATAGCAAGCTTTCAGTACCTAAAGGGGGCCTATAAGAAACATGGAGAGGGACTTTCTACAAGGAGATGTAGTCATAGGACAAAGGGTAATGGCTTTAAAGTGGAAGAGGGTAGATTTCGATTAGACATAAAGAAGAAATTATTTACTGTGAGAGGCTACGAGGCACTGTAATGAAGCAGAGTTATGAGGCGCTGGAACAGGTTGCCCACAGTAGTTCTAGATGCCCCATCCCCGTAAATGTTCAAGGCCAAGTTGGATGGGGCTTTGAGTGACCTAGTCTAGTGGAAGGTGTCCCTGACCATGGCAAGGGGGTTTGGAAGTAGATGATCTTTAAGGTCCTTTCTATGATTCTATGATAAATGGGGAGAAATATGACATGACAAAGGGACTATAGTATGGAAGGAGCAAAGAAATTCAGAAGACACTAATTTGGTAAAGGAATCAGGTTACAGTTTCTACACAGTGGTGGGTTGACCCCTGCCAGCAACTAATAACCCACCAGCCCCTCACTCACTTCACCCCCTCCCCAGCAGGACAGGGGAGAGTATTGGAAGAGCAAAAATCAGTTAAAAACTTTTGGGTTGAGAAAAAGGCAAGTGAAAGGGGAAAAAAAAAAAAAAAAAGAGGAAAAACACCTCCTCAAATGATGCAAAGGCACCACTTGCTAACTCCCAACTATCTGCCATCACTCGCTACCATCCTCTCCAGTAGCCCAGCCAGTCTCCTAGCAATGGCTATTGTGGAAATAATACCCATAGTTTTCATTGCCAAATCTGACACTATATGGCATGGAACATCCCTTCAGTCAATTTGGGTCAGCTGTCCCAGCTGTATCCCCTCCCAGACTCTTGCCCACCCCCAGCCTACTCACTGTGGAGTCAGAATGAGAAACAGAAAAAGCCTGGACACTGTGCGAGCACTGCTCAGTGATAATCACAACTCTGGTGTGTTATCAACATTCTTTTCACCACAAATCTGAAACACAGCACCATATGGATTGCTCTGAACAAAATTAAGATGCAATAAGATAAGGAGCAATGGGAGAATAAGAACTGAAACACTGAAAAAAAAAATCTTTTATAGCAAACCTGACTGAAATTCAGGGCATATTCTGTTTTTATAACAACAGTGATGTGAGTTACAAGATCTGCCTCTCCAAAAGGTCTCATTCTCTGTCATGAGAAAGCCACTCTTTATACATCAGCACTTCTGCTTCAGGACTGGACCATAAATGACTATGATTAATTTAACTGAAAAGCAACAAAGAAAAGAATACAAAAATTGTATTTTGAGTGCTTAAGTGCTTTTGAACTTTCATATGCTAAAATGTGGATTCAATTGTTAATCTATTCCATAGATACAGTAGAGTAATATCCAAGCAGATGGTGTTGCTTCATGCTATATTTTTAATCTTAACATAAGTGCTTGTTGTTTATGACAAAGGAGTTTATTTTAGCCTCTGCTATTCTGTACTGCAGATGCATTTTCAGACTTCTGAAAACAAGGCCTGGTAGAATTTAGAAAGAAATATGACTTCTCAGTATGAAACACATTTCCCATGTGACTCCAAAAATATGAAGGAAAGGCTGATATGGCAATAAAGCAGCATCCTGAATAAAATAATATATGCCACATGAAATGTTTGCTTTAAAAAATCATACTCTTTTGCTCTTGTTAATTTGATAATTCACTAGCTTTGTAGCTCCTCTAGCAGAGACATTGAGCATCAGAGTTCAGTTCAAAAACATTAAACTATGGAAGATATGCATACATTTTTCACACGTCTCTTTTGCTTATGCAAGAGAAATTCTTCCATGTTGGGAGCCTGAAGCAGAAAATATTGTGACAGTGAGGTAACAGAAATCAAATAAATGGTTGCATTAGCAGAATAATATGGACTTTGAGATATAATTATTTCCCATAAAATTAAAACTTTTTAGAATTAAACATTTTTAATTGTCATGATGCATATTAAAACTTATGTTACTTCGATATATGACAAAGTGATCTTGTCACTCTTACCTGAGTTCAGATGGCTTGTATGATAGAAGCATACACACAAGCCAGAGCACCACAGTTACAGCCTCTTCTTTTTCAAGTATTCTGACATAGAACAGAAAATTTAGCCAGGTGTTTTGGGATTTCTCCAGACTTTTCTTTCTGTTCATATTTTTAAAATTATGTACTTGAGTAACTATTTTTTGTTTTTTAAAGAACAACCTGTTCTATCAATTTCAGTGGAAGCACACATGTTGAATAATCCTCTCCCCCTAAATCAGCAACTAGTCCTTTCCTTCCAAATGTAATCCAATGTATTTTTTTTTTCCATTTTAGTTAATTCTTGGGTTTTTTGGACTCATTACAAAAATAAGTTCAATGAACATTATTGAGGAATTAGATATATTGTTCAAGCGTTGTGTAAATTTTTTACTTCCTTTTTTTCCAAGTGAAGGAGTAGTGGACTCAAACTGGTCTGAAGCTGATTAACTAGCTATAACTTAAAAAAACCTCTCCTGTTCCAAACATATCTGACACTGGCACTTTGCAGTTCTGCTCAGAAGAGCTGCAGCAATAGATATGTTCCAGTGTTACAGGCTACAAACTGACAGTGAGATGCTATGCAGTCAAAATTATTCTCCAGAGTGCTTCATAACATGAAGAACAAATTCTGAAGCAGGAAAATAGTCCAAGATCTTCTATCAGACTCTGAAGATATTGTCCCACAACCTGGATTTAGAAAAGCAGGATCTGAATACAAACTCAACATGCATGGACTATGCAGCTAGTGTCCAACTTTCAAAACTGCAGTATTAGCCTCTGTGGAAAGTGGAAATCTCCTTGAAGGAGATGGGAAGTCTCTGACTCTTCCAAAGGACTTGACAGTCAAGGTATCTACATTCTGCAGCACATCTTCACTGCATAGACCAGTGATATACTTCTTTCTTTAACTAAAATTGTTTAAATGCTTTTTATGTTCCAGAGGACTGAATTCACCCACCCACAAAATCTGAATGCCTTTATAATTTACATACATTATTTGAATCTAGAGAGACTTCATTTTGCCAACCTATTTACTGCCCAGATCTATATTTTTAACAGAGCTGTGCACAGGAATTAAGTCAATGAAGCTATATAAAGGTATTAAGGCTTATATTTAAATTTCATAGGAATAGTTAATTTATACAGAATTGTAATTGCTGAAAGCAGATTGCTTATTCTTAAGTCTTTGACTTTGAAAATAATAGAATTCAATGTCAATTCAGCCTACAGTATGAACATTCACTTTAGATAATCAGCAATGTTCTGTAATTGTATATGAAAATTATTTAATGGCAATTTCAGCTTCCTAGCTGCATAACAATTCATTTTAACCATCCATAATTCCATCAGATTACATCTTGTTTTACATATTTTAATAGATACTTTCTTCTGGTTATTTTACAAATTATATATGCAAATGATGTATTAAATAATTGATGAAGCACCTTGTTTTCCTTGTAGCTACAAGTGATGCTTTTCTTCACAAATATATTTAGGCAGTAGTTCTCTTCACAGCAAGATTTTTGCATAGTATTTTAAAAGATATTTGAACTCCTGCCGTGATGAAGGCTTATTTAGAAACACCAAGTATAATTTACTAACCCGATTTATGAAGCAATTTATATAATCTAGTAAAACAGCACTGTAGAATTTCATTGCATAAGGATACTCATCTTCTCTGAAGTCTAAATTCTTTAACACTTGGGTAACTCTGTATTATTACATGCTATGATAGAATAAAGTATCAGAGTAATTATCCCTCTTGTTTTATTAAAGCTTTATTAAACTGTTAGAGGCTAATATTGCAGTTATTTTTGCCCTACTGCCTAATTTCTTCCTATAATACTCAGTAAAAGGGGAAATAGAGTCATTAATTTATTATTAGACATAGAGTAAATAGTGTAATGGAACACTGTGTTATGTATTTATCTGCACTTATGTGGGTATATATATATTGAGGTGTATATATACACACACAACAAGAATACTTTTAATAGTAAAGATTCCAGGATCCATCCCTTCACCTATTGTATAAAAGTGCCAGTGTTTTAAGTATTACTTCCCTCTTTTTTCTTTATTTTTAACTGAACATTCAACATATGCTCAATATTTCTGTAAAAAGGCTTTTTGAAATAAAATGGACTCTTTGCAGACATGCATTTTAGTTATTTAAGTCTTATTCCTAACCTTGTAATTAATAAATTAGTAAGTTATAAACAATCCTTTCTCTCATTTGTAGAGATGCACAATACAAATGTAAACTTGAAAAATGCTTTCCTTTTCAAGCTGTGGGATTTGAAAGAATGAAAAATAGCTTTAATGATTGAAAAGACTGGAGAGTTTGTGATACTGTGTAGGCATTTAGGGAGTTTCTGATTGGGCACTTACAAATGACAATCCTTTCAGTACCTATAAATTAATGTAATACAATACAACACACAAGCACAGAATAATTTCCGTTGAGAATACGGAGATCTTCAGAGAGAATTCCTATGGAAACTAATAGGAAAAGGTGCCTCCATGCTGATCGTAGCACACTATGGTCTTCTGATTTAGCTTCCTCTGAGGAATCTCAACCTTAAACGTAGGTTTTACAAATTATTTTCTTGGTGAAGAAGCTTTAGGCAAAGGTCTCTGTTTTTCTTATGAGAGAAGTGGAATATTTGCCAGCAGACAAATAGAAGTAGAAGTTTCTAAAAGACAGTGGTATTTCTAAAAGGAAATTCTGAGACCTGAAATTAGAAATTCCTCTTTTTAAAGGACACAAAGCTGATAATACTCTCAAATGCAACGCTGGTGTATTTCCCTCATAAAAAATTAGTAAAGTAGGTAGTAAAGTAGGTCTCTTGACGTGCTGTCCTTGTTTTTTTGTTCCTTTGCTTTTTTTCACAAGGAACAGCAAACTGATCACTTGCATGTAAGAACAGGGCAAGCAACCCCCCAAAGTCTTGTTCAAAAAACTTACAAACACTTCTGTGTGCCCAAGAACAAAAGCAAGCCTGAAAGCTGCCAACATTTTGATATTTGCTTTACTTGTTTTAGTTGATAGTGAGACCAATCAGGGCAATAGATTTATGTTACATTTATTTCTCCAGTGCTTTTAAATTGGTGCTTGCTTGAATGAGCATAGGCCTGAGGAATTTCAGCAGACAAAATCTACTTGCCAGCAAGATTTTTTTTTTTTAATTTCTAAGGTATTTTATCTTAGTGTTCAGAATTAGTTAATATCTTTTTTAAAAAAATATAATTTCATGTGATATTTAAAATATGAACAGCAAAAACCAGACTGCATATTGAGAGCTTGTAAGCATGCAAGATCCAAAGCATAGGATCTTTTTGATACACAACTGCCTATAATTACTTGGGTGGTTTATTTAGCATCGTGTTTATTGGCGGTCAATCCCATCACCAATGCAAAATTTCTTAAATTAATTAAGGATTAAGCAACAGATGCTATATTTGATTAGTTTAAACTTATGTAAGATTAAAGTATAACTTCAGAGAGTAAGATAACTTTGGAGTTATTTAATTTGTTTGTTTTAAATTTAAGACTGAAAGCTGTCAGAACAATGGATATTTAACAGTATCTCTTGATTATGATTTGACCTCAACACAGCATGTGATAGCCTGTGAAAATTCAAATTCAATAAGAAATAATAAGTTTTTACCTTTGAAGATTCGATACAAGTACAAAAAATACGTTTAGAATTTTTAGGGGAAATTTTTCTATTACATGTACATTTTAAAAATAATAATAATATGGACTTGTTAAACAGTTTTTCATTCTCCTAAAATGATTTGGGAAAAATATCCTAAATACTAATCAAACAATAAAATAATTTTGGGGAAACAATGAAGAAGATAGTTTAAATATTAAATCTAGTAGTAAGAAATTGATATTGATATCATGACAAGATATACATTTCATTACAAAAAGGTAGTAATTAGCAACGGTTTTATCTTTTACAACTATAAATTGAGATGACCTTCAGCTGTTGTAGTATCAATTTCTTAAGTGGATTGCATATTGGTTTGCAATTAATTTCTAAGTATTGATCTTTTCAGAATATAAAAAAATCTTAAATAAATTGTTCTTTACTAAGGAATAAGAACAAACTAGTCAGAAAATTGTGCTATTAAGTGCAGCTGTTTAGTTTATATGCTCTTCTTAGGGAAATACTCTTTCATTAACTGAAGAGTAAAACTTTTACTAGCCATCATTTTGCTTTTGTCAAGGTAAATTCATAAGCAGTCAAATATCAAGAACAAGAAATTACTAACTTATTTAAAAAACAAAGAATATATTGGTAAGCAACAGAATTTTATCCTAAAATTTTGTCATTAATATATTTTTAACTTTACATTACAAGGTACTAAGCTGTTTTTGTCAGAGTTACCCAATAACAAAATAAATAACAAAATAACTGCTGTCATTCTTTCTTTCTTACACAGAATTCGCAATGAAATCCTGTTTTGGCATTAATCACTATAATTTCAACAGCATGTGCCATTAATTCACCTTAACGTGCTGCAACCAATCAATACTTAGTCTGTAAACTCAATTGTTCTTTGGCTCTACATGGCAAAAACTGTTGTCTTAAAATAGCTCTTTTTATCATCTTCAAGGTGAAGAAGAGTTTGGATAAACTCTGTAGCTAAGATTTCAGAGGATGTATTAATCTTACTCTCAGTAAAATCATGCTCTTCAAACCATTTAACATGTATTTTTCTGATTTTCTGAAATATATTTTCAAATAATATAACAGAAGCATGAAATTGCTTTAGTGAAGTTTTTTTTTTTAAAGAGGTTTTTACTCAATGAATACCTACAGATCCCTCACTTTGTAAAACATGGTACTTCACACACTAAACACTTTGCAAAGGTTAAGTCACTCAATATTTAGTAATTACTATGAAGTGTTAACATGGTGCAATATGACTGACATATTTTTAAAGAATCACTTAGACTTCGTCTGTTAATCTTTGTTGCTATTCCAGAATGTGGATGTTCCCTGCAATTTGCTGTGTCAAGTGGCTCGAGCCACTATCCGCACTGCATTTTGACAAGAGCAACCTCTGGAAATCGACTCTCCGAGACAATTCATTCTCACTGCTGCCTTCTCTTCCTAGTGTTACTGTACTGGCAGATTTGCATGCACCGCACAAACCTTATAAGCATCTCCATTTTTCACCTTTTATGATGGTGCTCACCTCACTGAACTTCCACTGAGATGACCTGGAAGTGGAAGGCTGCCCTATGAGTATAGCACTAGGACTAAGGGCATTAGGGTCTGCTAGGGCTGTCTGCTCTCCTAACCCTGCTCTCGGCTACTGCAGGCCTCACAGGGGCCAGAGATCCACAGAGATGCAGAGTAGCTGCAGTTATGGCCCTGCCTTCCCAATATTCTGTAAATTGGTGTTCTGAAGAGATCAAGACCTGTATTCACTCATTATTCCTTGTATGTGGAATGACAAGCAGTAACTGCCTGGTGTGTATCAGAGACTAGACTTGAAAAAATAAACTACAGGTGTCTCCAACTTGCCTAGAAAATGAGGCTTTTATAAGGGCTGTGGCTGCCTAATGATCATCTGTCCTCATGGGCCACTTCATAAAGGCTCTCCTTCTCTTGTACGTAGAGGATGCTCCCTGCACAATCTCTCCACTGCAGAGGTAATGCACAGATGTTTAGAGGTAATGATCATGCTCTGACAGAGTTGCTGGGCAGGAATATTGCCTTGAATCAAAATTATATTTTTATCTGATCAGTTACAATGCAAACTGTAGTCATAGTAGTTTTAGAAAAAGGCCACGACCATTAACAACAGAGACTGCTGGCTGAGAGTGAGTGATGATAGCAAGATGGATTAAGTAACTTCCTTTGGGAATATACCATACATATCAGAATGACTAAGGGAGTAAAACTGAGTAGACTGAGCCTACAACTGAACAGATGGACACCAAACCAGATGTAATTGGATTTGCTTCCTCTAAGGAGATTTGTAAACTAAAACTCTCTTTTTGCTCCTCTGAGAGATCAGCTGCAGATGACCAAGGGGAAATATGCTTAGCATTGGATTTGGCCAGGGTTTGCGGCAGCTCAAGTACTAATGAGGACCAACTGTGAAAAAGTAACCATCAGAACAGCCTGTCCATTTATTTTCTCCCAGTTTGCTGCTCCAAAACTTTGCCAAGTGCACTATTTAAGCCCTCTGTAGGGCAGCTCACACTTTGGATGAACTAGGACCATATTTTAGTTCAATTATCTTTCACATTCTTTTCCCATTTCCTTACATAAATTAATTATTATTCAACTGCATCTGGCCCACTGGTAAAGGGTGCTAGCTGGTAGAAGTATTCTGGCAATGAGCTAATTTGATCTGTTTACTTCAGGTGTATTCAAGCAGAAAAAAAAAAAAAAAGCAAAAACCTCTTCTTCTTTCCTTGGGGAGGCACACAATATATAATTATGGTTTTTTTCCCATAGTAAATCTACCAAGGTACCTATATCCCAAACTCATGTTTTCCTACCAGACTCTATACAGAATGGCACAGCAGGTTAAAGAAAGCATCTAGGAATCTAGGTCGGTCCAGGAGGAGAGGAGTGAGATATGACTGCACACAGCTGAAATACTGTTCTGCATTCCACAAGGAATTATCAGTACACTGGTAATGTTTTCTGCCTCAACCCTAACAGATATGTGCTGCTGATAAATGCTTTCTGCAGCTGCTCTCAGGTTGCGCTTGGGCAGAAGAGCTGTGGGAAATCCGCAGATCTTGGGGTTCACAGGGCATGCTCTCCCAGCATTTGCTGCGCCGGCATGCACGTTCCATCCACCCCTCTGTCCTGCTTTGGTGTAGTGGGGGTGGCTACAGTGGCAGCTTCTGCAAGAAGCTGCTACAAGTTTCCCCTTTGTCCAGTGGACTTGGATGGTTCTAGGGAGGATTTGTTGCTGGCCAGGGCCAAGCTAATGTGCAACAGTGATAACGGCTCTGTGATAATGTGTTTAAGAAGGGGAAAATAATTTTTTTAAAAAAGAAAGGGAGTGAAGAAGCTGAAGCCGGGTCAGAGAGGGGGAGGCGCTAGCCTTGTGGGCCTTGCAGGCCTCACTCTCTGGCCTCCCGCCAGGCGGCCGACTGGGCCCAACTCGGCCCAGCCCAGATGCAAGAAATGGAGAGGAGATGTGAAGAAAACATGAGAGGCGTCTGACTGAGCTGATTGTGAAGAATTTCTTGTGAGAGGAACGGCTGCAGACGCCAAGGTCAGTGAAGAAGGAGGGGGAGGAATAATGCTGCTCCAAGCAGAGATTCCCCTGCAGCCCATGGTGAAGACCATGGTGAAGCAGGCTGTCCCCTGAAGCCCATGGAGGCCCACAGAGGAGCAGAGATCCACCATGGAGGACCCCATGTCAGGGCAGGTGGATGCCTGAAGGAGACTGTGGCCCCTGGAGGGCCCACGCTGGGGCAACCAGTTCCTGAGGGACTGTACCCCATGGAAAAGGACCCCATGCTCGAGCAGACGGTGAAGGACTGAGGCCCATGGGAGGGACCCCACTTGGGAATGGGGGAGGAATGTAAGGAGTTCTTCCCTGGAGGAGGAAGGAGCAGTGGAAAACAACATGTGATGAACTGACTGCAACCCCTATTCCCTATTCCCCCTCTGTGCCACTTAGGGGAGGGAAGGAGGTAGAGATAATTTGAAATGAAGTTAAGCCTGGCAAGAGGGAGGGGTGGGGGGAAGTTTTTTTGTTCTCTTTCTCATTATTCTGCTTTGGATTTATTAATAATAATAAATAAATAATTTTCCCCAAGTCAAGTCTGTTTTGCCGGTAATGATAACTTCAATGATCTCTCCCTGTCCTTGTCTCAAAGCTGGAGCTTTTTGTTATAATATCTCTCCCTCATTCCTTCAGAGGGTGGGGAGAGTAAGCGAGAGACTGTGTAGCTTGGTCCTGAGTGGGGCTAAACTGCGACAGCACCTTCATAAACCAAAATGGAAAAGTAAGCTTTCTGTTTTATATGGAGAGAATATTAAAAAGATCTATCATACAAAAATGGGGAGAGGTGCAAGTCTTTAATTTACTTTTTAAGATATTTGCTAATTGACATCAAATGGTAATAGCCATTTTTATCAGCCCTCTGTTGTTGAATTCTCAATTACTTTTTCCATCTACATAATTACTAGCAAGAAAAATGGTTACATACCAAAGAGTTACGTCAGAAAGAGCAGCAAAATGCATTTGAATCCACCTGTTTGTATTTTAATCTTACCATTTTTATAAGCTTCATATATGTGAAACTGATGGTAATAATAATAATGCACTTCTTAGATTTATGTTGAAAAGTCAAATATGATAATAAAGTTTCACAAGTCAAAAAACAAAGGAAAAAAAAGACAAAAGACATTTCATTTGAAGTAAACAGCAGACTGCCTTATAATAATTTCTTCCATAGCCTGTCTTACTTCCATTTTCTGTTATTAAATGTGTTGTCTGACAGCATGTGCTCTGAGAGTGTAAGCAGAGATCACACAGCTCCCAGAAGTAACTTATAAATAATGAAATAATCACCCATTCAGATACAAACACCAAAGAGATGGATCAACTTTTTCTGCTACACTTTGCATAAAAAGTTCCTTTTGAGTGGCACACCATCAATCAATGTGCCGTATTTAAAGCAGAAAATTACCATGCCTCTTCTGCTCCAGTGAGCATACCAAAACATTCACTTTATATTAGACAATGCACTGCAGAAACACAGAGATCAAATAATATCCCCTAGACATTAGCCTTCAAGACACTCATTCTCTCTGTACTTGCAGAATAGCACACAATGAGGCAAACATCACACTGGTTTCGCTCCATCGAGTTCAGTGTTATTACAAGAAGAATTAAGTTATTCAGATACATCTTACTCATTATACAAGAACTTTTAATGAATTGTGGGTGAACACTGGCTTACCCTGTGGCTTTTTTGGGCCTAAGGGACTCTCTGCTTTCCAAAATATAAAATTATCCTCTTATTTTTCTTGTTTCAGGACTGGCCTGATTAATGGAGAAAGAGCTCTCAGGATACTATTCAAATTGCCAGTTGTTCAGGGAAAGCGATACTCAAAAAAAAAAAAAACAACAAACCCACAATAGCCTCATAGTCACATAGACAGCAACTCAATTTTACCGTTACACTATATATAAGGAAAAAGGTGTAGATGGACTAAACAGATGTAATTCCAGAGTGCACTAAGCATGCAGTGAAGGAAAGGTGATGTTGTGATCTCCATCTTCTTGAGATGCTGCAAATTACAGCTGTTCTTAAACCCTGCTGTGCAATATCACAGAACTGGAAAGAGGCAGTCACCAGGACATAGTAGGGCAAGGAAGAGGAAGAATTACAGTTGTGAAATTAACCAATGGGAACAAAAAAGATTGGTAAGTATAAACTTAGATCCAGAAAATGGTAAGATACCTTCACTGCCCCTAGTACTGAATTGATAAAGTCTATATGGCACTGTTCTGCCTGGATTTGTTAACTTGCCTTGCACCTCTGAATTCTAAATATCTTGATATATAAAAATATCTTGATATACAAAATGAGGGGTTTTTTTCTACATACCCATATTTTTCAGACATTACAACACCATATTCTGCTTTCTACAATGTTACCAGCGGAGTTCTAATTCAGTGACAACTTGAAAGCATAATAACCATTTTATAAATATAGCTTCCCAACACCTTTCTCTTTGATTTGTATATTTAATGGGACTCCAAAAGATATATGCAATCACTAAAGACAGTGTTATAAACAACTTACAGATAGAATTCTTGTGGTTACTGTCTTTGCTGGGCATCATCTTGACTCCTCTTGATTTCAGTTCAATTGCTTTTTTTACTGAGAAAACAAAAGAACAAAAGGAAGATAACTCATTATTAAACTTTAGAAGGGATGTATACCAGCCAAATCATACACTACAGTAATACAAAGCTACACAGGAATCCTACAAGCAAATCAAAATAACTGCAGTTTCTGTGATAATCCAAACATATTTTTACAAAAATACAACCATGTTTCAGAAGATGTTCTTTTTAAACAAACATTGTCATGATTTGCAATATTTTGAATTAAAGTTTCCTTAGAATAAAGAAAAACCTGTCCTGATTACTTGTATGAGTTTCCTATGTTTGCCACTGCATATGGCAAAATCTTAAACATTTAAAAAACGTATTTGTTACATAAAATGTACAGTACATTATCTACACATATCTGAGGACCCCCACAAGCTTTAAATGTGATATTCACTTCTGCTTTTATTTGATTCACCCTTCAGTAGTAGATATGTTTTTAGTTCAGTTTCCTAAGGAGATTAAGGTTACACAATCACAGTAAGTTACATGCTTTGGTTCACCTAACCCCTTTTGAATCTACAGGGCAATTTCAACTGAATTAGAAAGAGAAAGAGAGTAAAAGCTCTCAAAGGGACCAAGTTTTCTGAGAGAGAACAGATGCATGAGAGGTTTAATATCTGTTTTCTCTATTGAGCCAGCTGAATGGCTGATAAACTCCCAGCCTATCCCTACAAAGTAGTTAGGGTACCATAGGAGGGATCAGGAGCAAGAAGGAAGAGACACAAGAAGAAACTAGTGCATTTATACATTAAGGAACACATGCGGTAGAATTTTAATTGTAATGGTAAGAGAAAAGGGTAAAAATATAGAACACATTCACAGAAAATTAATTGGTTCTGTAGCCTGGGAATAATTTGATCAAATGAAAATAAAATCAGGTGTAGAAAATAATTGTGAAACAAGCCTGGACAATTAAAAACTACAGTGTAAAAAAAAAAATAGCAATAGTAAAATAGCTAGAAATAGCTAGTGACTTTGTGTATCAGAATGCTAACAACATCATGATGCATGTCAGTAACAAAAAAAAATTACTAAAAACAGTAATCCTTTCCTGATTCATATTAAATACTTTTTTTTTTTTTTTTTTACTAGAGATTGCAGTGGTTAATAATCTTAAAATGCAGCCATTTATCCTAGATACAAGCAAAAAAAATTAAACTCGGATATTTTTTAAATGGCAGTAATTTGTATGTCATACTATATAAATATATAAATAAACACCACAGATTATCAGTTATACTTTTTGTCAATGTATGGGATACATTTGATGATTACCACAGTATATATTGATATGAATGCAAATATTTCTAAGTAAAGTGGGAGGAACAGCAAGTTAACATGTCTTTAAATATCACATTAAAAAACGTTATTTCATTGTATTTGTTTCTAGATTGGACTTCTGCTGCTTTTTCAACCTCAGAGTGAAGAAGGCTTTTCTTAAGTGCTGAAACTGGGGAAGTACTTTTTGTGCTACGTACATTGCAAGTGCAGACCTGTCTAAACCTAGAAAATAGGTGTTCAAATGATGAAAGATGATTGAAACACAATTGTAGCTGCATGGCATGAAATGGATTTGATAGCAGGGTGGTGTTTGATTTTCTTCTAAGACAGGAACACATTATATAGAGACATCAATGCAGACAATGAGGTTAATATTCCCAAGGGCTTCTGGAAGGGTAAACCTCATAGATATAGTTTTCTTAGGTTTACTTTCTAGATGTAGGTAGTAAAATTTCCATCAAGTGCCACCTTATGTTTTGGTTTTTTAGATTGCATAACCAATCTGTAAAAATTATTCCATATTTAATGGGAAATGAACAGCAAAATTCTTGTAATGAATATTTGGGATATTGTCTGGAGTGGTACTCCCTCTGCCAGCATGATTTTCACAAATTATTACCACCTGTGTCATGTAAAACATGCAAGCAGTTCTTAGAGTATTCAAAACCCACATTGCTTACAGTCATAAATGAGTGGTAAAACTATTCCATTACTATACAGTGAACAGAGAAAAAAAAATATTCTCCTCCTTTGTCCTGTGACCTTATTTTAGAGTGAAAGTGGCAATCATAACTCAAATTCCTTGTGGGAGTTCACTCTTAAAAATATTTGTTAGACATACATGAAGCACGCTTCTTGGGACTGGGGAAAAATGATACCCATCAGCTTCAGTTTGAAGTACAGTGGACATAAATTGAAACAAGAGAGGTTCTGACTTGATACGTTAAAAACTTTTTCACTATTAGGACAGTCAAGCATTGAAACAAGTTCTGCAGTTTCCATCCTTGGAGATTTTTAACATGTCAAGAAAAAGGCATTCTGTATCTCTCTGAAAGAACATTAGATAGGGGATTTGCAATACTTAAGATCAGTCATCTAAAATGTACATTTTATGAAGAGAAATAGATACCTCAATGGGGCAATTCATCTTCTTCTAGGATAGGCACAATGAATCTTCCTCTGGAGGTGCCTTTTCCTCACCATAAAATATAACAGAAACATACGCCACTTGCTCAAGATAGATCCCTATATTTTAGGCAGTAACATTAAACGACATGAACTTTTATGTCTGGAGATCTTTAACAGACAAATGTAGGTATCTGTGAGACACAGGGATTCATGAGGTTAAATGGGATAATTTAAGACTACCAAACTTCTGCTTTATTATACCTGTGTGCCTAATTTTCTGCATGCCACCTGCATAGTATTTTCTTCTGGTTTTTAAAAGAATTAAGTGAGTATAGTCTTTAAAATACAAGCTGTTCAATGTCTGAAAAAGAAATACAGACCACTGAACACTGTGGTTTGAGTAAACCAGTTCAATCTCTTCTGTAACATAAAAAGAAATACTATAAATCGCACTTTTTGTAACTATTTAAATCCCATTTGAATATCATTTCTGAGAGGCTACTTTTGTAATTCCTGATTGCTCATTAACAAGGATTTCTGGATTTCAGAGATGTTTTTTCATTTAAGAGCATAAAAAGAGGAATGGATTACATTAATAATGTCAGATATGAATAGCAATTTCCACCTTTTAAGTGATTACTTTTTAAAATTTGCATAGCTTTCTGCTGTCTTCAATGAAACATTCAGTTAAGGTAATGAATTAACTCACTTTATCTTTTCTGTTAATCATAACTTTAAGACTCTTTTGGAGATGAGATACCCATTCAGGGAGGAGGGCACAGCTAAGCACTGGACGTCCAAGACTATCTTATCAGCTTACTGGAAAGCACTGGTTGTATTACTTAACTTTTTGCTATAGATAAATTAAACTGAGCCTTGAAAAGATTATATGTCTGGCATTATCTGAATGCATCATGAATGTTAAAGTGAATTTTTTAAGTTGTAAATCTCCATTAAAACCCATTCTGGTTTTTCTGGAGTTTTTAGTTTCCAATGTATTTGAACCTGTGTGAAGAAAACATATTTTCCCCCAAGTATAATTACCTTGCAGAAATTATTATAACAATTTAGCAAAAATATAGTTTTAAGAAAGGATCAGAATCACAGGATGGTTGAGGTTGTAAGGGACCTCTTGTCCAATCCCCTTGCAGAGTCACCTAGAGCTGGTTGCCCAGGATGAACCAATGAGTAAAATTTCTACACTTGGTAACGATCAAGAGGGTAACAATATAAAAGTAGCTATGAGACATTAGAAGGACAGTCCCTATGTCTTTTGAGGATATTTGAAAACTATCACCTTTAGTCAGAGAAATTTCTGTGTGTGTGTGTATATAAAGCTAAAGCCCGCACGGAATTGAATCTGGCCAGGGATATAAGAAGCAACAAGAAAAGCTTCTATAGATATGTAGGGGACAGAAGAAAGACCAAGGAGAATGTAGGCCCCCTCCGGAAGGAGACTGGTGTCCTGGTTACCCAGGACATGGAGAAGGCTGAGGTACTCAATGACTTTTTTGCCTCAGTCTTCACCAACAAGGGCTCTTGTCTCACCACCCAAGCCGTGGAAGGCACA
>JAAGAY010044051.1:1654-35893 GCA_011801015.1 Ardeotis arabs
GGCATGAGGACATGGGGGGCGTGAGGGTGTAGGCACAGGGGCACGGGGTTGGAGGGCAGAAGGGCGTGCGGCCATGCTGCGCCAGGAGGCCATGGGGGTCCACGGGGACAGGAGGGTGCAGGGGGACACAGAGTGGGGACACAGGGCGCCATGGAGCAAGGGGGCACGCAGGGGGCGCCTACCCACTGCCCCACTGATTGGCTGCCTGTCCGCGTGGCCACACCCGCAAAAAGGATGGCGACCAATGAGGCTTCACCAAAACAAAAGGTGGATGAGCCACGTGGGGGGGCATGATGGCACTGGGGGGGGTGTGGAGGTGGCATCAGCCTAGGGGTCCTGGAAGGCAGTGAGCCTGAGAGGGATGGGGAGAGCCAGGAGCCCTGGGGGAGGTCCCAGAGTCCTGGGGGGTCCTGGATAGGTCCCTGAGCACTAGGGGGTCCTGGGGGGGATGTCCCTTAAACCGTGGTGGACCTGGGGAGGGGGACTCCTCCTGATCCCTGCCAGGGTCCTGGTTAGGGGTCCCTGGGCCCTGGGGACACTGGGGTCGCTGGAGGCCATGGAGGAGGTCTGGGGTCCTGGGTTGCTGCCGTGCTGCCAAGGAGCCACGAGCCCAGGGACACGCTGGGGGCCAGCATGCCTCAGAGGTCCCCTTGGTGGCTCCGCTGGCCTGTGAAGCCCACCGCCACCTTCAGTTGCTGTGATGTCTCACATTGAGGAGAAAGTTCTCCAAAACTCCTCACCTCCACTCATTTCATTTGAGGCTGGGTGGCTTGCTTCAGCATACCCTAATTCTCACACTGTGGGATGTGGGCGATGACTCTGCTAACTCCACCTTCTCCATGCAGACCTCTATGACTCTCCTCCAAAGCAAGGACAACTCTTACTGCCTCTGTCCTCACACAGGAGTGCTCCTACGGTCGATTGCTGCCTCTTCTGCGACTTCTCTGCTCTTCCCTTGTCCTTCTCCAGGTAGAGGAACCGGGAGAGTATCCAAACGGGATGCTTCAAGGGTTCCTGTCCTGGTATAACACTGGTTCTTCTGGCTTTGCTGGACCAGTTCTCCCAGTACGATCCTCCTTTAGGAGCAGTTTCCACGCAGACTACCACTTATTCCTACCCATTGCTCCTGCGCTGTGCTAGTCATCAACATGAGAGGACCTTCTTCCTTATCTTACTTGGTTGCACCAAGAGCTCTTGATGAGGGATGCAGCCTGATTTATTTTTTGCAAAATCCCACTTGCAAAGGGGCTCCTGGAGGCCAGTGGCCACTGACACTGACTTGGAGGAGGAGCACCACCTCTCCTTGTTGCATCTAATTGTCTCCTGCCTTTCCTTGGAAGCACAGAGGAGCAAAGACCTTCCCAGAGTTAGAAGAGCAGAAGGAAGTCAGCACAGCAGCCCCATGGCTTGAGGACCTCATGGGATGGTTCCTTTGTGTGCTGGTGCAGGAACTGCTCTGCATCCCTACTGCAAAGGGTGTTCTCCTCTCAAAGACCCAAAATTGAGAATTGAGGCTGGACACTTGTCCTTCCCAGAGCTGATCCCATCTTTCTCTCCCCAGCCAGCGTTGGTCCTTCGCAGTGCTGTTTATCTAATGCATTGAAGCTGCGGCACTTCTGGAGATGGAAGAAAACCAGATAACCCTGGACAACCTTGAGAAAGGCACAGTTAACCCAGCTTTCAGCTCTGTGGTAGGTACCCCCTTCCCCTCCTGTCCAGGTACAGGAGTTGCTCAGGGTGCTCCAGCTAATGATGTTTTACAGGGGGAAGAGAGACTGCAGGAGGAATGCGATGGTCCATGTAGTGAGAGCAAAGAGGAGAGGAGAAGAGAAGGGAAAGGGAGATTCTCCTCCTACTGCAGGTAGGTCAACCCCCGGAGATGCAGGTATGTAGGGTATTTCCAGATGTCATAGCGAGTCTGCGGTCCTTGGGCCAGCGATTCTGGACCCAAACCTGATCTGGGAGAAGAGTAGGGCATATTGACCACATAGTGGGGACAGTGCCTGATGGCTCCATATGGCTTTGTAGGGTGGCAGTGGCAGGTCTCTGTTCCCAGAGCAGCCACCCAGAGCAAGCCTCCACTCATAGTTCCCAGATTGGAGCGTGTGGTGAGATCTCCCCTCTCAGCCAGCTCGCTCCTCCTCTAGCAGAGCTGCTAGAGGCCATGGCACACCCATACCACCACAAGCACCCTCTGGGATGCATGGTCATGACCTGGCTCTGTTGAGTTGGGCTGGGTTGGATTGACTTTCAGGATCCATCTTCTGCACCTCTCATGTCTCTGGCATGTGACTCTCCCCAGGAAGGCCCTGCAGCCGGCATCCAAGGCAAAGCGCTTCTGCAAGGCTCATGCCAAGGTGTTGAGAAGGGTTGTCCTGGGGCTCCTTGGAGTAGGTGAGGACTTCCTGGCACTGAGACTCCATCTCCACATCCCTTTGACTGGCTGTGCCCCTAGCCTGCAAGCACTGGGCATGCCCATCCATGTGGAGGTTGTATCTGCTCTCATGAGACCCACTGCCTGCCCTCTCCTCACCCCACCACTCCATGAGGGCCACCTGCACCTCACTGTCCTCCTCCCCTTTCCCCACCTACCCAAAGGGTTTGCTGTGCCTCTTCTGCTTGCTCCATGTGCCCCCAGACAGCTGAGGTGCTGTCACCAGTGAGCGTGGCTGCTGGGGCGGTGGTCCCTAAGTTCTCCTCCTGCACAGATGAGAGTCTCAAGGGTTGCCAGGAAAGGGCGTTTGGATGAAATGAACCTCATTGTTGGCCCTGGTTAGTGTTACAAACCCGTGATCCTACGGCTCTGATGTTTCTGACCCCCAATGTGCCTTCTCCAGCCTACCTGTGCTACTTCATTGCGGCCTGTTGGCTCAACTTCCACCGAGCCCTTGCCTTGGTTGTCATGACTGCTGTGGTTGTCTTCTTCATCTGCTGGAGCCTCTTCAAGAAGTACTGTGGGGCAAAGGTATTGCTGCTCCTCAGGCCCATTTGGAAATGCTTCCAAAAGTCCTGGCCATGGCTGAAATGGTGAGTCAGGAAAAGGCAGGGCCAGATCCCTCCCAGCGCCCAGGTCCCCTCTCTCATGCTGCCCTGCCAGCGTGACCAACAGCCGATGGCATTTGGCACGTGCCCTAGTGCCACGCAGGCACCTCATGAATGATGAGGCATGGCTCAGCCTGGGGACTACTTAAAAGCCGTGGCAGAAACATCTTGCTACTCTACCTCAGTAGCGTGATGGCTGTTCACACCCCTCATTTGTGTCCGAGCCCCAGGTTTCTTCAGATATGTGGACCTTACAGTAGCACCTCCCACACAATTATCTCCTGCCCGTCGTGAGCTCCATGCCCTTCATGGGGACACTGTCTCTGTGACAGTCTGGTGTTTCCTTTGCAGGCTGCTGTGGGTGGCCCTCCTGGGAGGTCTGATCACGTGGCTGGCTTTGGACACCTCCAGAAATCCAGAGCAGCTCATCTCATTAGCTGGCTTCTGCTTCTTGGTGCTGTTCCTGTTTGCCTGCTCCAAGCACCATGGCGCAGTATGTATTTCAGGTGTGGCTTGGCCGTTGGTCCCCTTGCAGGAGGTGGCCACCCAGCACTGGGGAACAAGTGTTTCCATCCCCTGATGGCCCATCACTGGAGCTCCCTGGAGGAAGCAGAAGCTCAGCAGGGCTCCTGAGAAGAGCTGAGCACAGCCTGGGAAGCAGAGCTGGTCAGCTGAATGGAGTCCCAAAGACACCTCACTGCTCTCCTTCCCCCTGCTCAACCCAGGGCTCCCTCACAGTGACTCCATCCTGTTTTCCACCGTGTCCCTCACAGTGGGTCAGACCCAGAGACCCAGCACCAGACCCATGCCTGAGCTTTGGGTACCCTGGGTGTCTTGGGCAGAAGTGATTGAAGTCCCAGTGGCTTCCAACCCAACCTGCCTCAATGTTTTGGGCAATCCCTCCATCCTCCTCCTCCAAAGAGTTAATGAAGAGGAAGTTTTGATCTAGGGAGTCTGTGCCACCAGTCAAACCATCAGAAGGTCTTTGTGCTTGTCTCCTCCTGGGTAAGCCTGGCAGGTTATGTTCTACCAGCCAGTTCCTGAGTCCCACCAACTCATCTTCTTCCTCTATCACCAACATATGTCTGTGGGTTTCTGTCACACTTTATTAGCATCCCCGTGACCCTCACCCGGGGCACAGTGTAATGGTGTTTGCCACGTGCAGCTGCTGCAGGGGTAGGAAGCCAGAGAGGGAAGTCTGTGGGCTTTGCTAACATCTCAGTCCTCCTTCTTCTCTTGGTCCCCAGGTGTCCTGGAGAGCTGTCTTCTGGGGTCTTGGCTTGGAGTTTTTATTTGGAATCTTTGTCCTCCGAACAACTCCTGGTGTCCAGGCTTTCCAGTGGCTGGGTGACCAGGTCCAGGTACTACATCTGCTCATCCTGTCCCGTGCTTGTGCCCTCCATGTAGCTCCCTCCTGGGACCAGCAAGAAGAGCAGAGGGTGGCATGGGGAGGAGAAACTGCAGGAACTGTGTGGTTACAAATGTTTTTGTCTGGGACTAGAGAAAAGCCAGCCCTTTCCTGGTTTTCTGCAGCAGCCCAGACCCTTCGGTGCAGTCTCCATTGCAGGCTGGAGCAGTGGCCCACGGCTTGGAGACAGCCCACCAGTGTCCAGAGCTTAGGTTTCAGAGGATCGTTCTCTGGAGGGGTAGTGAAGTGAGCTGTGAGGATGGGAGCACAGATCCCTGTTAGGTGAGATGTCAGGGAAGGAGCTAGTGGAGATCTTTGTCCTACCATGTAACTTCTCTACTTGCAGTTCTTCCTGAGCTACACCACAGCTGGCTCCAGCTTCGTCTTTGGGAATACACTCATTGAAGACGTCTTTGCCTTTCAGGTCAGCTTGGGGAATGGGCTATGGGGAGGGAGAGGCAGAGCCTGGTTTTCTTCTGGTCTGGCTGCCTTGCTGGGTCCTGGAGAGCACAGAGACAAATGCAGCCACGTTTGCTGCAGCAGAGCTCACCTGGCTCAAGGATGGGTCTCCCTCAGCTTTGTACCCACCCGTGGGTCTCAGCAGTGCTATGGGGGATTTGCACTGGTCCCTGTCCCTCCTGCCAGCCTGGCCCAGTGTTGTGGCACCCCAATAGCATGGGCTGGCTATGCAATACCATACCATGCCCAGCTCACGAGACAGGGTGGCTTGGTCCCCAAGTGTACTTAGACATGTTGCTCAGCTCTCCTCTAACCCTGTGCCCTGGTGCCTTGCCTGCAGACTCTGCCCATCGTTGTTTTCTTCAGCTGTGTGATGTCCATCCTCTACTACCTCGGCGTCATGCAGTGGCTCATTGTCAAGGTAGGGCCTCGCACCTGGCTCTGGGTGGTGGTGGAAAGGAAAAGAACCTGGCAGGTTGTTTGACTGCTATGATCAGCTGAGGAATGTCCCAGGAAACTTGGGGTGGTACTAATTTGGGGTGATTTGTCCTGGTTAAAAGGATAGACACAAAACCTCTCTTTCTTGCACGTTCCCCTGAGAAAGCCCAGCCCTGGAGTTGATGTTGCTACCTGGTCTGTGGGCACTTCCCAAGATTGGCTCTGCGCAGCTTGAGGGCCAAACAGTGCCCTGCTTTATGGGGTGGGCAGCAGGGTGCCAGGAGCCTTCATGAACATGGTGGCCTTGTCTTTCCCCAGATCTCCTGGCTGCTTCAGGTCTCGATGGGCACCACTCCCACCGAGACTCTGAGTGTGGCAGGGAACATTTTCGTGGGACAGGTAAGGTCCTGGGCAGGAGATCCAGCTCCTCAGCCTTTGCAGCTGAGCCTGCCCTGGAGGAAGGGTCTTCTCCTCCCTTCCCATGAGACCTGTGGCCCTCTGTGGCCCTTTCTCAAGGACAACAGGGTTTTCTCTCTCACAGACCGAAGCCCCGCTGCTCATCCGCCCGTACCTTGCAGACATGACCCGCTCAGAAATCCACGCTGTGATGACTGGTGGCTTTTCCACCATTGCAGGCAGTGTGATGGGTGCCTACATATCCTTTGGGGTGAGTGCACAAGCAGATGTATGCCACAGGCTCCCTGCTATGGGGTCCTGACATGCAAGAACTGCCCTGGACTTGCAGGTGGGAGAAGACCCCCAGCAGGTGCCCCATGGTCCCCCTCCATAAGCAGGATGAGGGCAGGGTGCCTCCATGTCCAGCCTCACCTTTGCTGGCCTGGCCAAGATCCCAGAGCCCTGCCAGGTAGAAGGCACCTCCGTGGGACCCTCACTGCGTGTCCTTGCACAGCAAGCAGGGCAAATCTCACTGAATTGTGGGATAATTTAGCCTGGAAGGACCTTCTAGGGGGTCTCTGATCCACCCTCCTGCCCAAATGAGATGATGGCAAGGCCCAAGGGGATGCCCAGGGCCTTGTCTAGGTTGGTGGTAAACATCCCCATGGATGAAGATCTCCTCCCACCTCTCTGGTCCACCCCACGGGTGCCTTGGTCACGGGGAATAATTTTTTTCCTTATATTCAAGTGGAATTTCCCCACTGAAACTGTGTCGTTGCTTCTCACTGGGCACCTCTGAGCAGTGTCTTCCCTCTACCCTCCTTTTAAGTAGCTGGGAATGGCATCTACAACCCCCCCAGCCCTCTTTTCTCTCAGCCGAACAAGTCCCGCTGCTCCAGCATCACCTTGGTGGTTCTGTGGTTCTGTGCCCTGGCCCCCCCCGGGGAGGTGCCCTCTCCAGCTCATCAGTGTCCCAGCCTGGACACAGTGTCCAGACGTGGCCTCATCAGCGCTCCGTGGCCTCATCAGCGCTCCGTAATGGGGAATAAACCTTCCCCTCGACCTGCTGGCTGAGGTCCCGCTATTTAAACATTAATTAGTCTCCTTAAACGGGGAGCCGAGGGTGAAAGGTCAGAGAAATGAGACGTCGTCACTGGGCGGGCAGGGCGAGACTGGGAGCTTGGTTCCTCGTCAGAGGGGAGAAGTTCGCAGTGTTGCACAACCTATTGCTGTGATACCGATAAAAAGGGACAGGGAAGGGACAAGAATCACAATGAGGTCAAACAGCAGGAGACATTAGCATCTCTGAGGCGTGATCGCTGTGGCTCCAGCAACGCCTCCCTCCAGGCAAGCTGCCCTACCTGCCGTGGCTGGCTAAGATGGGAAAAACGGAGACCTTTATTCCCACCCTGAGCAAACGGAGAGCCCTGAACTGCTCCGAGTGTCGCTGGCTGATGCCAGCTGTGTGCTGGGACACCCTGGGGTGGCACATCACGGGGCGCAGCCTTGCGCTGAGGTGCCTAGGCCCACGGTCTGCGCGTTGCAGATAGATGCAGCATCACTGATCGCAGCCTCCGTGATGGCCGCGCCCTGTGCCCTCGCCATGTCCAAACTTGTCTACCCTGAAGTGGAAGAGTCCAAGTTCAAGGGCAAAGCAAGTGTCCGTCTCTCCAGCGGGTGAGTGTGTGGAGAGGGATGGTGGAACGGGGCTGCACACATCCTGCCAGGGTGGGGAAGGTGCGCAGGCAATGTAGGGGCACAAGTGGAAGTTGCAGGTGGCCTGAGGTTGGGAGAGCCTGTGGAGACATCCACGGAGCGAGAGCTGACCTTGCACAGGGGATACCTGGCCACACAAGCTGATCAGGGTCATTTTCCACACAGGGAAGAGCAGAACATCCTGGAAGCTGCAAGCAACGGGGCTGCCGCCTCCGTTGGGCTTGTGGCGAACATCGCAGCCAACCTCATTGCCTTCTTGGCCGTGCTGGAGTTCATCAACGCTGCCTTGCGCTGGTTTGGGGAGATGGTGGACATTGAGGGACTCTCCTTCCAGGTATCCCCAAGGGTAGCCTCATGGTCCGGGCTGCCAGATCCCACATCTCCCACCCATCCCCACCTTTCCCCGTTGCCTTGGTAGGCTGCCGAGACCCTTGCTGGGCAAGGGGTGTCCAAGCCGGGGGCTATGCAGATGGTCAGCTCTGAGATCTCCCTTCTGGGATGCTTTTCCCAGGTGATCTGCTCCTATGTCCTCATGCCTGTGGCCTTTCTCATGGGCGCAGACTGGGCAGACTCGCCGCTGGTGGCCGAGCTCTTGGGGATCAAGATCTTCCTGAACGAGTTTGTGGCATACCAGCAGCTGGCCACGTACAAGAAGAACCGTCTGTCGGGCCTGGAGGAGTGGGATGGGAGCCGGAAGCAGTGGATATCTGTGAGGGACACCTGCCACCCTGCTGGGCACAGGGCAGGGATGGAGCCAGCCAAAACGGGGCATGGGACCTGGCCAGGCAGACGGGTGCTGGGCAGGCAGGGGGATGATGGTGTTGGGGGTGCAAGGGCACCTGTGGCTAACTAGACTTGGATGTCCACTCACTGCTGGGTACAGGGTCATCTTGAAGGAATCAGTGAAGCCCTGTCCCATTTATCCTGCTCCTTGGTGGGGCAGATCACAGTGCTACAGGGCCCTCTGTGCCCCCAGCTCAGCCTCTCCCAGGGGCAGGCTGCCCACCACCTGCATCCTGGCTCCCAAAAATAGCTGAAGGAGAAGGCACTGGGGTGGGGGACTTCTCTCCATCATGTCTGGCTGGGCTGGGAGCTGCGACATGGCGCTCAGCTCTGGGTGCTCTGGGGCTGCTCCTGGGCCAAGGTGACCGTCCCCTGCCACTGTGTCCTTCAGGAGAGAGCTGAGAGCATCACCACCTTTGCACTCTGTGGATTCGCCAACTTCAGCTCCATCGGGATCATGCTGGGAGGCCTGAGTGAGTGTGACCCGCGTCCTGGCTGCCTGGGCACAAGGCAGGGTGTGGGCAAGAGGAATTTGCTGCCCTCAAGCCTCCATGTTCGGTCTCTGCCAGCACATAGATAAGAAGCAGAATTTGCATGAGGTGATAGGGATGATTTTGCACATGCATGTCCCACAAGCCCATGTGCCACCCAGCCACGGGGCAAAGAGCAGAGACTTCAATGCCGAGAGCTCTGATTGATCACCCATGGGTGCAGGGTGGGCACGGTGTTCTGCCAGCACCCACTGCTGCCAGGATGGGCAGACAGCATGCTGTCCCCATGCCTGGGTAGAGCTGGAGCAAGGATCTGAGTCGCCCCGCTCTCTGCTTTGCCTCCGCAGCCTCCATGGTACCCCAGCGCAAGGGCGACTTGGCCTCCGTCGTGTTGCGAGCCCTGCTCACTGGCATCTGCGTCTCCATGCTCAACGCCTGCCTGGCAGGTAGGTCCCTGTCCACCACCAACGGGGCCAGAAAGAGCCAAGCAGGGACAGGAAAAGGGCTGAAGACCCCTATAAATGCAGGTGCAGGGATGGGGATGGCTGGGTTGTCCCCAGAGTCTCCAAACCCTCTCCTCTTCCTCCATGACTTTGCCAGGTGCTGCCCAAGCCCAAAAGCTCTGCTGGGGCCCCTCATCCACAGCTGGGTGGGTATCAGGACATTTGGGGCACTGCAAGGAGCTCCCTGGGCTCACTGCTGCAGCCATCTGGGGGGTGAGGTGGGACGGCACAGGGGACCTGCAACCACAGTCCCAGGTACAGGATTTGCAAGCAAGCACAGTCGAGGTGTAGAATTTGTGAGCAGGGCTGGGGTACAGGATTTGCAAACATGCTCAGGGTATGGGATCTGTGTACATGGTCTCTCAAGAGCCCCAACCAGGAGACTGTGTCCCCCAGGTCTCCTCCATGTGCCAACGGAGGTGGGCGACTGCGTGACCTTCCTCAGCACCGCCAACTTCAGCTCTACCAGCTACACCATGTACACGTGCTGCAAGCAGCTCTTTGCCAGGTGGGTGTGAGGTGCCCTAGAGCCGTACGGCCCTGCCTGGGACCCAGGTGGTGGGGCAGCAGCTTGTTCTGACCACACTTCTCTCCTTCCAGCTCGGTGCTTGAGAACGGGACGCTCTCCTTCACAGGAGCCTGGGCCAGTGTGGCGGAGAGCGTGCTGAGCCTGACGCAGTGCTGCGGGCACTACAACCACACGTCCTGTGCGGGGACAACCTAGAAACGTGCAGGCAGCTGCCCACTCGGGGGGTGAGGGCCTGGGAGCACCAGGGTCTGCCAGGCCTGACCCCAACGGTAGAAGAAACCCTGTCAGAGACCTGTGCATCTGGTCTTCTCCACTGCAGTGATGATGGACAGCCCTGTGCACCTTGCAACCAGCACCCTTACGTACTGGCTTCGCGAGCACAAAAAAACTGCTCTCAAATAAACCATGGAAATCCCCGTGTGCTTGCCCTCAGCCCCCACCCACAGCCGTCCCACAGGGCACGAGGAGCTCTGCTCAGGCTGCACCCCACAGCTCCAGCTGCTGTCACCAGTGTTTGCTGCAGAGCTCGCAAGCTGAGCCTCCACAGGTGCCAGCTTTAGGGTCCAGCCCTGGCCACCCTCTTCTCCCCCATGGAGTGCGGATGGGGGTAAAGCTGTTACTTGAAGACATTTCCTTCCCCCCGAACACAAAGCCTCCCCATCCTGCTGTGCTTGGGTGCATCTTTTCTGCAGGGACCACAACACCGGGGAACAGGCCAGTCCTTCTCGCTTTATTGCACTCGAGAGCACCCATTCGCCAGCACAGCCACGTTATGTACATCGTTATTTTACAATGACCCAACAACAAAGCACCAGGACCCCAGAGCATGGCACACGCCCAGCCCTGTCCCTTCCCTCCTCTGGCAGGCTGCACCGAGCCACCGTTCTGGACAACACCATGCTGGGTGGCATTGCTGATGCCCAGCACCCTCCTCCAAAGCCCTAGGGAAGGTGATGCTCTTGCGGGAAGATGAAGCAGGCAACGCTGGGGCTCTTTGCAAGCCTCGCTGCCCACTCCCACGCTCCGCCAGCTGCTGCACGCCTGAATGAGCTGACAGGCACAAGGGAGGCTCGATGCAAGGCAGGGTGCTTTACTTCCCAGCATGAACATCCCCGCCTGTCCATCGCTGCCTCCCGCCACAGCGCAGCGGGGCATGGAGCGGGTGCTGCTAGCTGCCACTGGGGTAGGACATGTGCCAAGCAGGGCTGATGCTAAGCAAGCGTGATCAAGTCGTGCTATGGGGCTGGGCAGGGCTTATGGGGTCTGCGTATGGCAGGTGGGCAATGAGGGGCGAGTCCTGTGGGCTGGACACCCACATGTGTCAAAGCAGCACCTGGCACGGAGGGGAGGTCACCCCCTCGCCCCGCTCCTGGGTGCCCCATGTGAGGTAGAGCATCCTTAGCATGGCGCTGGCGGGCACCCACAGCAGCACTGCCGCCCTCAACATCTGCCCAGCAAGGGGGTGAGAGGCTCACCCCAGGGTGCTGGGGAGGCCAGGAGAGCAGGGGTGCAAAATCTGATCCCCGTGCAGCCTCCAGTATGGACACCAGCACCCCGCCATGGGACAGGCCTGCAGCCCAGAGTCCCACGCGACAGCAGCAGGAGCCCTGCAGCTCACCGCTAAACCCCTCTGCAGCAAAACCTTTTAAATCACGGGGTGCCAGGGCAAATGAGACCGCCTGGGCGCTGTTGGGGTTCACATCCTTGACACAGAGCATTGGCAGGGCTCGGCATGGTGGCTTTATGGAGGACACAAAGAGGGGCACGAGGTGCTGGGAGCCAGGAGGGCAGCCCGGACTCACCGTTTGCTCGGGCAAGCCAGGCAGGGGACATGGTGCCAGCAAAGCCTGAGGGAGCAGCTCTGACTGCCACTGCCTTAAGGAAGGCAAACAGAGAGACTGGAGAGAGGAAAGCGAGCCCGAGCGCGGGGGGACACATGGCCTCGCAGGCTCCACCACCAGCAGCAGCTCTTGTAAAGAGGTACGGGTGAGGGGGTCCGCACCGCTGCCAGCTCACAGCCCCTCCATGACCCCGGCCGAGCCGCTCACACTAGCACACACCACACAACGCAAGCGCTGTGGGCCAGGGCAGGAGCCAAAGGGAGGAGAGCAGCGGCAGCGGCTGCTGCCAGGATCTCCCCTGCCTGGCCTGGTCACGCGCTGCCTCAGGGCTGCTTGGGCTGGGGTCCGCAGCAGGGGGTCCCAGCCACAGCAGCTCCGGCTACTGCGGGCAGCCAGACCTACCGCTCTCTCCTGACCTGGGTTTGGAGGCTGCTGAGGCCTCCCCTGCTTCTGCAGCTCTCCGGGAGCTCTTGGGGCTCACAGCAGCCTTGCGGGTACCCTGGGGACTCGCCATCCCCTTCTTCTGGAGCTGCGGGCTGGACTGGCCGGATTTCCTACCCATGGAGGGGCTCTTGGAGCCTTTGGGCTTGGCTGGCTCCAGCGTCTTCAGGCCCAGGATGCTGCAGTAACGGTTACACTGGTGAGTGGCTGCGAATTGCTCCAGCAGGGAGGGGAAGCAGCTTTCCTTCAGCCCCTGGAACCTGCCAACACAGCCATCCTCAGCCCCTGCTTTGCACTAGATGTCCCACCAGAGCAGGGAGCTGAGGACGGAGCCCGGCTGCACTCACTACCATGGCCCTTCACCATGTAAGCAGCAGAGCTGACAGCCAAGGCCACCCAGCAGCTCGGGGTCACTCACCCTTTCATACTGGTAGCGATCCGCACGTTGGTCATCTTCCAGCCCACTCCTGCAATGAAAGGGAGGACAACCAGTCTCTGCCCAGAGAGAAGGATCAGCACTGGCACCAAGGGCAGGTCATCACCCTGGGAGCTGGGCTCCACGGCACGTGGGAAAGAGGCAGGAGGACAAAGCTAGGGATTGTCCTCCTTTTGCAGGCCAGAGGGTGGTGAGGGGCCACAGGGATCAGATGGGAAATCCCTTTACCTTCCATGTCAGTCACAAGGATGTTTCCATTTGTCCACTGGTAGACCCAGTGCTGGAAGGTGCAGCATTTGAGCACAATCTCTGAGGTGCCTCGTGCCACCAAGCTGCCATCTCTCTCGGTGACACAGTACTGCTCACAGGGCCTGCCGAGGTCCTCCTCCATCGTGGCATAGGGGATGTTGTTGGCCGGTCGGTAAATAAGGTACAGAGGAATTATCCTGCGTGGGAGCACACAGATGGGGTCAGCACCAGCTGGCAAGCTCTCCCACCGCAGCACATGGAGATGCACATTGCAGTCTGCAACTTTGGCTTTCACCTCCCCCCTGCCCAATATCACTCCTGCATGAGAGTGGGAGAACAGTGCGCTGCCCTTTGGGATGTCCCCAGCACCCACGGGGAACCCTCTCACCATCCCCTGAGGTGCTCTGCTGGGATGTCAAGTCAGTGGAGCGGCAGCACCTTACTTACTCGGGCACCACTCCAAAATCAGGGACGGCCCTTGCCTCAGCAGCAAAGATCTTGCAGTACTCACGGCTGGAATTTTGGATTTTACATTCCTGGAGATACAAGCAGAAGAGTCAGCACCCTGTCCCGCCTTGCACCAATGCCTCCCCAGGACCCCCCACCCGGTCAGGCATCTCCTGGGGCTGCTGCCAGTTGTTTCTCTGTCCCAGCGGTCAAAGGACAAGCAACAGGAAAGCTCCAAGCAGCTCTGTGTTGCTCAGAGAGAACTGAAGCCAAGAATAACAAGAACATCACCAGCCCACTGGGATGGCTCAGCTCCTCCAGAGCATTCAGAAAATTGGACGTAAATAAAGTGAGCACAGAGCTGGGGAGCGTGGCACAGACAGACAGGGAAGGAGTGGGGGACACAGGCGGAGGGAGCCCCCCAGGGACGCCCACCTGGATGGTGATATCGTAGTTCTTCTCGATGAGGCTGTTCTCATTCTTGGTCCCAAAGACAATGAAATTGTGCACTTTGATGATGCAGGTGCAGCCAGACTCAAAGATGGGCTCCAGGCCATAGATGGCTCTGGCACGGCAGGCTTTGCGCAGGAAACCAGCACCCATTTCCATGTCCTCGCTCACCACGCGCCCAAAGAGCTTATCCCCCCAGTAGCCTGCGTCAGCCAAGCCTTTTGCGAACACCATGGGCGTCATCTCGATCTCCTCTCCAACTGTGCAAGGGAATAGCTGGTGAGGGGGAACAATCCTGCCCCCTCCCCAGAGCTGCCTGCCCCTCCTGCAGCAAGGGGCAACAGTTGCAGCTCGTCAGCACACAGCCCTTACCTTCGATCTCTTCCCGCAAGATAAATCCTGACAGCACTAGAGGAGACACAAAGAAAAGAGGTGTCAAAGTCCTGCCAGGATCCCACCCTGCCCCATGCGCTTCCACACCCAGGGATGGCAAGAAGGACGGCGTGAATTGCTCATAAATTAGCACGTGGAGGCAAATGAACTTTGCAGAGGTGGTGTTTGGGGCATGCAAGGCTCCCCCACCACAGCCTGGCACCAAGCCCTCTGCATGGCTTGCCGCGCTGCCCCACGGCACACCCAGGCAGCCAAGAGAGCTGCCAGGCTGCTGAGGGCTCCTCACCTTCCGGGCTGAGCAGGAAATCAGTGGAGTCAGTGCCGTATTCATTGCTGATCACACAGCGGTAGACTCCGCAGTCCTTCTGGGATGCCTGCACGAGAGCCAAGGCTGCCTGGCCTTCGTCACCAGCGCTGGAAGAAACCAGAGCATGGGCCTCAGCCCTGTGTGACATGTGGGGACACAAGGGAGGCCCATCACAGGCACTGTGGGTGGGCACCATGCTGCCCTTGGAGAGCTGGAAGAGGGCTAAAAAGGAAGCCAAGCCCAAGGGCATCTCAGCTGCTCCCCTGGCACCTCATGGCACCAGGAGTCCTGCCCTGCAGTTTGTACTCACAGAGATGCTCGTCTTCTAGGCAAGCCCTGCAAATTCTGGCAGGGATTGGGCTACAGACTGATAAAGGTTACTTGCCTCTGAGTGTGGCTGGGTCAGGCCTGTGCTTGGGCTAAGAGACCCACGTCTGGATGGGATGGCTGGAAGCCAAACAGCCACAGAGGTGTCCAGCTTCATCTTTAGCCGTTCACGAGTGAGGGCAGACACCACTCCCCATCCTGCAGCCTGCCCTTCTCCGAGGGACCGGAAAAGCACAAGCTCTGTATTAGCAGGCTGCTGGTCTTCTCCAGCCTGCAGCACCAAGCTTTAGGCTGGCAGTTCCTCTAGCCAAGGTGATGACATATACTGGGCAGTTGGGTCTCCACAAGAACCAAAGACCTGTTTCTGCCCAGCATGGCCAGCGTGAACCAGCAAGGGGATTACAGGCTGCAGAGGGAAGAGCTGGGACCGTCATCCTGAGACCCGCTGGCTGAGCAGGCTCTGCTCTGGTCAGCTAGAAGGCAATGGCCACTCCTGGTCCATCGGCCCCAGCTCAAATATCTGCTGTAAGAGATTGCTTCTGCCCCAGAAGCACCTCTTTCTAGCTGCCCATTATAAAGGGAGCTCAAGAGATGCTCAAAGGCATCAGGCAAATCCTACTCAATGTGGATGATGTTCGCACATAAGCTCCCTTGGGTCTGAGAACAAGTTGCCCTCCATAATGCACCCAAAGGAGCACCCAGGATACAGCAAGCCACCCAGCTGTCCAAACATGCTCTCCTTGTGCAAGGGCAGTGCCAAGGGAGAGAAAGGCACAGCCAGAGCTGCTTTTTCCCTGTTGGTGTTTGCCAGTGCTGGTGGCACGGAAGCACCTGCTCGAGTGCAGACCCTCCCAGCAGAGCTGCCACCCTCACATGTATCACTTGGGGTCCCAGTTGTGGAGCTCATACCCAACTCTCAAACTCTGAGATGGGCACAGGACCTTCCCTGCCCTCCCCGAGGTTCGGGGTCAGCCCTGCCCGTCCCAGGGCTCTGCTACTCAAAGCATCAGCCCTTAAGCCAGGCTCCAAATGGAGCATCAATAGGAGAAATTTGGCAGCAGCTCCCCAGCTGGGCGATCCCTCCCTCCCCGGGCACTGAGAAGGTAAAGTTCACAACGTACCGTGCCATGCAATGAGCTTCCCGTGCAGCCTAACAGACAGGGCATCTTCACCCCAGTAAATGCAAGGAGCTCGATTGAACACACGAACCCAGGGCTACGCACAAGGACTACAACAAAGCGGAGCTGGCAGGTTACCTCCTTTGGGCTTCTGCTACAGGGATCTCGTCCTTGTACCACATCAGCTTAGAATCACTCAAAATATTGAAGAACTGGCACCAAAGTTTCAGGTTTCCTGATGCATCGGAAAATTGTTCTGCCCTGATCTTACGAATCACCTGTGGAGCTAAGGACAGGGTGCAAAGAGATCGATGGTGAGACACACAGCGCTGGCCGCAGCTCCGGGGACAGGCCAGCCTACCCCGGCAGTGCTGCTCAGGACGTTGGTGTTGGGTATCACACATATGTCAGCACAGCCCGGTATAACGCTGCCTTCCTAGGGAAGGTCTCAGAGCTCCGCTTGGATAAAGATGGTGGGATACAAGTGGTACAATCTGTTCAACAGCGCAGCACTGCAATACCTAGTGGGGCTCAGCCAGAGGCCATGCAGAAAAACACTATGCAATGATGGAGGAAAAATTTATCTGCTGAAGTAGGGATTTATCAAGGTTACCCTTACTTCTGCAAGAGTGTTGATTCCTTTGAGGGTGTCACCTGGCTCCCACAAGCACTTCAACACCAGGATCATGCTGCTTCTAATTCACTTTCACAAGGGATCAAATTAGCCTCGACTATGGAGGTGGAAATGGGGTGTGCACCCCGCTGATGCCCACTGGACCTCCAACCAACACAAGGCATGGTGAGAACTAGGACATGCAGACAAAGAACAAGAGGATTATATGATTCCTTTGGCCAGGGAAGTTCAGGCCGTGGAGACAGCCAGCCTCAGCGCTGCTGTCTCTCGCGTTCCTCCACCCTCTCTGCGCTAGGGAAAGAAGTCTTGGGGCAGACTTATGGCTTTCACACGGCTAAAGGGCACTGTTGGAAACCCTGCAAATGCACAAAACTCACGTGGCCCCAGCTGACTATCCCCAGCTCAATTGGCCAGGCTTCCTTTGTAGGCAACAAGGAAACATGCTTCATGGGAATTGCCGCATGCCTTACCTTTAAATGGGTTATTTTCTTTCTTGGACTCTGCTGGCTGTGCTTCTGGCTTAGTATCTTCAGGAACCTCCTGGTCACCACCGCTGTCATCTGTGGGCTCCTCATACAGCTTAGGAACCTCCAATGTGGCCATCTTCCTCGTGAGGGTTGGCGAGCGCTGCTCTGAGGGAGGGGATGGAGCCAGGGCAGGCGATTGCAGCAGGGTTGCGTTCTTCCTGGATTGCTGTGGCGAAATGTTAGGACTTCTCACGCGCCCTGGGCTGCCTGGGGTTGCTTCCTCTTCTTCCTCGACCTGCTTGGGTTTTGGCAGGTATATTTTGCGACGGGCCCCAGAAGCAAGCTCCTCTGGTGTGGCACAAGGTAGCACTGCCACAGGGTCACCAGGGCTCTCTTTTTCAGGGCTCTCTGGGGGCAAATCAGGAATATTATTAGGAGACTGCCCCACTCCTGCTGCCAGCATGTTGCCCACCACGATGGAGGGCACAGAGAGCTGGGGTGGCCCCTCCGCCTCAGGAGCAACCCGGCTACGCCTCTTTGGTGGCACAGGCCTGCAAGCCAGCATCTCCTTGCTGGTGATGAATTCCTCGTTAATCATGCCCGTGATCCGCCTGGACGTCCTGGGGGTCAGAGGCAAGTTCTCTGCTGTCTGGAAGAGCTGATTGTTCTGCACCTTTTCCAAAACTCTCCTTGAGGTGCGGGGGCTCAGGCCTGCAATGCCTATCTCTGGGACCATGACTTCCTCAGCATCGGGCTGCTCCCTGTCCTTGTCTTCTTTCGTGGCATCCTTACTGCTATCTGACATTTTTAAAAGCAGCAGCAGATAGTTCTTCAAGGAGGAAACAAGGGTTTTGTGCTGCATCTTCTCCTCCAAAGACATTTCCTGAGGTCTCTCGGGGCTAGGCAGGACCAGTGGTACTTGTGGCTGAACCTCAGCACCTCCTTCAAAAGTGCCTGAAGGTGCTGCCGGTTCCTGGCGTGGAGCTGTGGCTGTTTGCTCTCCTCCTTCCTTCCCCTGACGTCCCACAGGCACAGGTTTGGCACTCTCCTCCCCAAATATGCTGGTTGAAAACTCCTCTTGCGGGGCAGATTCATCTGCCTTTTTGATTTCAGTTTCTCTGCTCGCAGGAGGCAGCAGCTGGGCTCCAGGCAGGACCTCTCCTGCTGTGGCCTCCATTCCTGGGGCACCCAAGTGGTGCCTCCTGAACCACTGACATCCCTGCTGCAGGAGCAGGAAGCGGCTCTTCCTTGACAACTTGAACTGAAGTAGGAACTGGCATTTCAGTCTCCTGATGTCCCAAAGGTGTCCCTCCCGCCTCCCTGTGCGCAGTCGCAGGAGATGTCTCTGCCACACTGCTCCCTCCTGCCTCTGCACTGGGATGGCTCACAGACAGCTCTACTCCTGCCTCTTTGCTCTTCCCATCTGTGGCTGCTGTCTGAAGTGTGATTTGCTCAAGAGGAGTGTTTTCTTCAGGCTCTGGAGGGCTTGATTTCTTTAGCAATGGCTCTTCCTCACCTTTGCTTTTGTCCTCTCGATTTAACAGTCCTTGTTGGGTTTCTCTGCCCTCAAGAGCACAGGAATGTCCTTCTGCCTGCTGCCTAGAAGGAGGGTGCTCCTTGCTGGACTGCACGTGGTCTGGAGAAGGTGCTGGTGGCTTTGGTGGCTCCTGAGGCCTCAGCCGAGGGTTCATCCTTTTCCCAGCCCCCCTGGTCTCCTGGCAGACAGGCATCTCTTTCCTCAGCTCCTTTAACTTATTGGCTTGCTGACCCGTCTCTACGGTTGGACCGGATACTGGATGTTTCAGCTCACTAGCAGACTGTCCCACTGTTGCTACAACCTAGTCAAAAAAAGAAAACAGAAAATTAGCACCATTTTACTGCGTGGGTCTGCTCAGCGGGGCTTGTGGACCATCTGTACCATATGGCACTGCTCAACTTCTGCTTCAGTCAAGAGTATTCGGCTGGTATTGCTGATACTCATCCAGGGACCCCTGGCTTCACCATCATCCCACAGTAGTGGGTGCCACAGCCCACTGTCATGCTGCACAAAATGTTTTTTCTTTTAATCAGCTCCAACTCTTCTGCCTTTCAGTGCCTTGGTTGTGCACAAAGAGGCAGGAGATCTGTCTCTCTAAAACATTCAATAGCTTTTAATTCAATCTCCTCTGACATGGTGCCTTCCCAAGGAGCAGAACTTTCCCATTTTCACCAGCTGTTGCCAAGACCTTGTATAATTTCCTTGCTCTTTTTTAAGACTCAGTGCTCCCCCCATACTATATCTGCAACCTGCACTCTGAGAGGGGGTGATCAGCATGTTGCACACTGTCTGGATGAGGCTGCCCAAATGATTTATAGCGAAACCGTACACCGTGACGTTATCTGCGCTATTCAACCATCCTGTTTCTTTGACATTCGGGAAGCTCAAATGTTTCCGACTGCAGCTGCACACCAGCAGACATTTCAGCAAGCTGCCCACTGTGATGGCTGAGCTTTATCCCAAGGAGATCTGGCGAAATCCTCCAGCCAAGGGGCACTATCTATTTTTGTAGGATAAGGCTCAGGGGAGGCAGCGATACCGCTGATAAACACTGTGCCCGGCTGACGCTCAGCTAGCAAAATCAGGACAATCGCATGGGAACAGGGCGTGCGCACAACGGGTTCCCCTTCCATCCCAGAGGATCTGCCGCTAAGGATTTTCTCCTGAGGTCTCTGATTTGAGCTTTAAGCCTCCAAAATGAGGTCCATGGGAAAGGAGGGCTGTGGCACAGAGGTGGCTCCATGCAATGGTGCTGGTCAACAGGGACATCTCTTTAGCTGAAGAGGACTTGGGGCTTGGGGAAACTTGCTTATCCTTGGTGCAGGAACTAAAGCTTACTCAGAAAAGCTTTCTGGGAGCTCTTCAGAAAAGCATCTATCCTTAAGTAATCGTAAAACACTCAAACTAGGGGCATATAAAAGGACTATAATAAAATAACCAGTTTCAAAGTTGGGCAAGAGTGATCATAATGCAAATCCAGTTCCTTCTCTGCTCTTGTGTGTGAGGATGTTCAGAGGGATTTTGCAAAACCCTTCTGCTACGGATAAATCCAGCTCAAAAGAGAAGTCCTGAGCATGAGGCCCAGCTAGGTCCCAAGGCCAGGAAAACATTCATGCTTCGATCCTGTCTCGTTTAAGGGAAAGATTAAAAAAGAAAAAGACAAGCAACCCGTGTCCTGGGGAGTGAAAATATCCTCAAACACATCCGGAGTCAGCTTTAAAGTGCTCTAAAATAGCTTATTTGGTCACACAAAAGCCTGAGCACTTTCCCCAGCATCACCAACTAGCTGATGCATTCAAATTCAAATCAAAAGTATTCCCTTTTGTCTACTCAAAAGCACACCAGCTGACAAGTTACCAGTTTCGCTCTGTGAGTGGGTTTTTGAAGAGGAAAATACCTTGATGCATGTCAAAGGCTCAGGGATGACAGCCCAAGCCTGGCTGCTACACACCAACACTTTCCACCCTCCTTAAGGGAAAGGGCCGTAAAAACGAACAGAGGGAGAAAACTAATTGCTTTGCTACGGGCTCGCATGCACAGCAATAACTTCTGCAGCAATATGCGATGCTGATGGGCCAGGTTAAAGATGGGTTCACGGTGCTGCACTGTGGCAAGGCCAGGACCCAGATGCTCGCTTCATTGCATAACACAGCAGGTTTCTTACTAGTAAACGGTGCTCCTACCTATGCCTAAAGAACTCTAGAAGAGGAAGAAAGGAATTTTTTTTCACTGGAGCACCTGGCAGTCCCACTTTCTGTATTGTGGATGTTTTCACATCCTGAAGTATTTGCATTACCTACTGAGGGAGCCCTGCTTCACCGAGTGCCTCCTCTGAAAGCCCTGGTCTGTAGCGAAAGCGTGCACCTACCACAGCTCAAATGCCAAATCCTGATGGCACCTGCAAATTGGACTGGGAGAACCTTTTACCACAGAAGAGGTCATTAAAAAAAAAAACCAAAACCAAAAAACGGCTCGCAGCTTCCAGTCTAACATTTTCATGGAAAATGGTTCAGGTTAAGTGACAAAAATAGAAGTTGACTAAAAGACGCAGTGAGGGTCAGGAGCAGGTGCTGTGGCCTGGCACTGCATCACCACCACAATGAGCCTTGCAACAGAGTTTTTTCCAACAGGGAAGAGCCAAAAAATAGCCCAGATCTACTGTATACGTGTTGCACTGTAAACAAAATTCAGCGCCCTGCCCGGCACAGCTCACGTGGCGTACCTGGCACACTGTGCTCATTTGCATGGGGCTCATTAAACGCGGGCTGAAGCTCAGGCTCAACTGCTAAACTGAACAGATGTCATCAGCCTCGCTGCCCGTTGTACGCACAAGGCATCCACCCCCAACTATAAATAGCCATTCAGTGCTCCCTGCTGAACTGATTTGGAAACATTTCGCATGAGGTCAGCCTGCCGATTAAACAGGAGAGCTCACAGCACGCCCCAGGCCACCCGGAGACCAGCTGCTCAGCCAGAGGGCCCTGACGTACATCTCTCCTCACCACCTCATCTGACATTTATTCACAGATGGGGTGGAAGCTCTGCTGTCTGGACACCTAAAGTCCAGAAAGCCATTTTTCCTGGGTGCTTTTGCCAGTGGAGACCTACAAAGCATCAGCAGTAGATCCCATGGGGTACGCGCTGGTGCCAGGGCTGGTGCCACAATACAACCATGCGGCACAAATATTCTCTTGTTGCAGCCCCTGTGTTGGCTGCTTTCTGTCCTAGTTACCTCTGGACTGATGGCTTTGCTTCCCTCTGTCTTCTGTGCTTGGTGCTGGCCTCTCTGTCCCTTGGACGGCACAGGTCCTGCCTCCGGCACCTCTGAGGACGACGGAGCCTTCTCTGTCTGTCTGCTGACTGCCACAGGCTGCAGGGCAGCCTCGCTCGCTGCCTCTTCCTTGGCTCCTGCCTCCTCCTTCCCTGCTGCTGGCTTCACTTGCTTATCAAAATACATCTCTTTCAAAGAGAAGTGCATGTCGCCATTGATTTTAGTGTCCTGACTGACAGCTTTCCCAGCCTCTTTGATTTTTGGACTGTTTTCCACTTCTTGATCACTTGCAACCCTCAAACGTGCAGTCTTGCGTAAGGGGACGGGAGGGGCAAACCTTGGATTTGGAGAGGGGTTGGCCCTGTCTCGCCCACTTTCTTCTCGCTTGGAAACTTCCTGCTTTGCTGCTGGAGGAACCTCCACCTTCTTTTTCTTTTTAGCTGCAGACTCTTTCGCCTTCGGCTTAGTCGCTAGGTCCTCTACCGTCTCGTAGAGGTACGCGAGAAAGCTGTTCCCGTTCTCCTCCACACTTTCCAAAGAGGCATCTCCATTGGCGGTCACCTCTACTTTCAAAGGTGCTATCAGGTTGTTTGGAAAGTCCGTGATCGCATTGACCGACTGCTCCTTTGGCTCAGCAATATCTTCACGTAATCTGGACTGAGAATTGGTGACATGCACTTTTGCTGCATCCTCCTTCTCCCACGGAGAGCCTCCCGACCGGAGATTCAGATCCCTGGCCAGCCTCCGCTTCCTCTGGAGCCGATCGGGGCTCATTCTCTGCAACTTCTCCACCTCTACATTCTCTTTCCCTCGTTTCTTGCCCTGCTCTATCTCTCGCAGCTTTTCTTCAGCTTTTCTCTTAATTTTTTCAAACCACTTCTGATGGATTTTGAACTCCGTCATGGTTCCCACTTCCAGCACACCAGAGCAGGACACGATGCCTTTGTTATTTCTAGCTGAGGCCTGGTAAATGCCTGCATCTTCTTCTCGGCACCTGGAAACCAAAAGCTCTGCGTGAGACCTGCCCATCCTCCCCAGGCACTACCACTGGGCACAAAGGCATGCATGCTCTCCCACTTCCTGCTCCAGAGGAGCCAGAAGATGAAGATGCGGCCCTTGAGCTGTCTGCAGCAGGTCTGGAGGCCAGGGGCTGGCCTCCCTCCCCAAGCTCTGCCTGTTCTCAGCACTAGCAGATAAGCAAGTTGGACGTTAAATCAGTGCCCAGCTCCCCTCTGGGCTGTAACTCTGACAAGATAGGGCCGTGATGGAGGAGGAACAGCTTGCACCAAGCTTCCCAACTGCTCTTGGCCATATTCCTCTACAGGATCGTCTCCTCTCGGCTCTTCACAGCCTGCTTGACATTTCTGTTCTTCCTCCACCCTACTGCCTTACCAAAGCCTTCCCACCCCACACCACAGGCACCAGCACAAACACATGCATGCCATCCCTGCTGTCATCCCTCAGGGGTGCCTGGCGCACAGAGATCCCTGCTCCTGTGAGAGGTGGGCCAGCCTCTGATAGAAACCTGGAGCACACCTGGGGCGGCAGAAAAGCCCAAGCACAAGGATGATAGGACTATCAGCAATACTGATATTCTGCACTTTCAGACAGTGCCACACCTGTCTGACATCCCAAATCCAGGACTCGAGGTGCAACAGGTCTCTGCTTGCTGAGGACACGGTGTGCCTGGCTCTCCAGAAACACAGTCCTTGGGTAAACTTAAAAGAAGTTGGTAGCTAGGGCTGAATAAAGGAGGCCTTTGGCTCCATCAGTTGAGTGCCAAAGAAGCCCTTTCCTTCCCTGACCTCAATGTGAGAGCTAGGAAAGGCCCTCCCAGGACAGGGCAGCAGCCCTTTCCCCTCTTTGCCCTTGCTTAGGACACTCCTCTGAACTGTTTCTGTCCTTGTCCTGCCTGATCCACTGGACCATCATCCTGGAGGTAGCCAGTGCTTTCCCTTCATTCACCTTCATCCAGCCCTATACTCAGCTCCTGTCTGGAGCAGCACATGCTGTTACCAGCACTGGAAGGCCCCAGAGAGAGGAATTTCTCCAGATCTTCCTCTTGCTTCCAGCATGGCAGCTAACCCTGGATGCAGTAATGGATCTCATACTGATGTGATCAGGGAGTCATCAGAGCAAAGAGCTGAAGGAGAAGGCACAGCTGGGAACATCACAATGGGGAGAAGAAGGGGCCAGCACAGGTGCTGGGGGGAGATCACTGCTGACAGTCAGCTTCTCCAAATACTGAAAACATGCTCAGAGCTCCCATCACCAAATCCAACCGCTCCTCAGCTTTTTTACTCACTTGTACAGCTGCAGGGTGTGGCGATTTCCATGACGGAATATCTGGTACTTGGGTAAGCCACAGTACCGGTCCATCTCTGTATCATCCTTATACCACGTCACCTCTGGCTGCGGGTATCCTGGGGAGGAGAGAGACGGTACTTCAGGGTGTGAAACATTGCGACCAGTAGCACAGCAAGCCTGCTCCTATGGGGACAAGGTATCAATAGCAAAATGAAATGCTCCGGCAGAATAGGATACGTGTTATTCTGGGCTCACCACATTCTTTAAATCACAGAGCAGAAAAAGTTTTTTGAGTGGAAACCTGATGGGCTTATCCAAGTCTTTTATCACTCCTAGGAATAGGGCTATTTTTGAGAAAAAAATCCCAGCACTTCATTCCTGAACAGAGGGGAGTGAATCACACGATCGTCTCCTGTAACACTGGCTGGGAGGAAAAGGTGAGCATATTGTCACTTTTATACGAAGAGGCATGTTTTGATGAGACTAAGGCTAAGGTTAGAAAACAGGCATTCGCCCCTCCATGGAGCTCACAGCATTTCGCTAAGTGTCACAGCCTGTAAGCTGATCCAAAAGTTTCCATTGAACAGAAACAACCTTGATTGCATCACAGCCAGCTTGGTGTCCTACAAATGTCACTTGACAACAGATGTCACCTGCCTTTTCAGTAGAATTACATCATGACATGTGTGACTGGCTGGCGAGCAGGCCAGGCACACAGCCACGCTCCCCGCCACTGGCAGTGGTGGTGGATCAGCATGAGTGCCCCGCATGGACTAGTACTAGCCACAGCCCCCATCTCACACTGACAGCAGCTCTAGCTCAGAATAAGAGCAGTTTTCAGGAGAAAACTGCTCGAGTCAGTGGCCAACATCAGTTCCCGTACTTCACACAGGGTTCCTGGCACAGCCAAGCTGACCCTAAGGGCATGGGATAAAAGTTTCAATGATCACATCATGCCTCTGCTTAAGTCAATGCCCTCCACAGTTGTTCGAAGCCCCAGGGTAGATATCTGAAGCTCATCTCCTCCAAATGCCCCCGCTGGCTTTCCACGCTGCCGAAGTGAAGGCGTTCAGTATGCTGCTCTCCTCCACTAGTCCCCAAGGGTCTCCCCACCAACCCCCCACACCAGCAGTGGGGGTCAGCCCTCATGGACAGCCCTGGCACAGGGCCAGCGAGGGCTCTCCAGGAATATCCAAAGTGTCTGGACTTGGTGGCTCTGAAATAGAGAGAGGGCAGGGACAGGGCACTAGCTACTTACCCCAGATACTTCCCAGCTGCCAACCCACAGGCTGGGCTCACCACGACCTTTTTCATCTCCAGGGTGAGGAGCCTCCTACTTGCACCAGCCAGAGATGCTGGCAGTCTGTAACAACGCCCGAGTCCAGCTTACGCCTGCTCCCATGAAGGTCCCAAAGTAGAAGTGAAAGACCAGGAGCCGAGACTCATCAGGAATTCACCTTGGGTTTGGCCGATTTAAAATGCCTTTGACCACAAAAGCAGCAAATGCCAAATTTCCTCCTCATGTATTGCTTGGTTCCCCTAACCCCAATCTGCTCTTCTGATACACTCCCTGTCCCCACCACTTGCTTTTTGGGGCCCTCCAGTGTCCTCTTGTTCCTCAAGGGATTTAGCCCACTGGAACCAGACAGAGTTGGGGAAATAGTCTCAGAAGAATTTTCCTTTCCCACTCTCTTCCATGAACAACAGCCATTCCTATAGCCCAGACATCCCCGCAGGTCAGATTTTACTCTTATTTTCCTTTCCTCAGTGAGGTCTTTTACTCTGCACTGCCCCTGGCATCCACCCTCTCCATCCTCACTGCTGTTGGTAGCGCCTCATTCCTCTTGCTCTGCAGGAAGCCAAGTCATTATTTTCTCCTGAAGCCCTTCCTGCAAGGCTCTCCACCTCCCATTCGGTCCCCGTCTCGTCACAGTCCGCTCTTTGCTGCTGTTCTGGCCCTCCAAACCAGACTGTACTTGGCAGGAGGACCCTGGGCTGAATGAGCCTGTGGTGGTTTCTTTCTGCTCCAGAGATGAGGAACAAAACAACATTCATACAGTCACGCTTTGCCCAGAGCAATCCTACCCTTCCCAAGGGTTGTTCTGCAGGAGAGACCTTCAGGAGGCCCCCACGGTTTGTAACGCAGGGAGCTGACAGGTAGATTTTCCTAATACCCTGTGAACAGCAATCACAGCACTTCATTCTGGGAACTGCAAGCGTGTCATTTCCGAGAAGCCCTGTGATGTCCCCCCATGGCCTCTGCAGCTGATTCCCATTCCCAGCTGACATCTGCCGGAAAGAGCTGCAATTTCTATAGCTGTGCAGTGCCTCAAGGAAAGGCTTTTCCTCCTGTTAAGCCTAAACTCCCTTTGACCTGTAGCACTCGGTGTCCTTGAGGCTACCTGCTCCCTACCAGGGGCTAAAGCCGTACCAGCCCAGCGCAGGCAAGGAGGGACTAGCCCCTGTGGCATGCTCCAGCCTGCAGCAACAGGAGCTAAAGGCAAGTGCTGGCTGGAAACCCACAGGCAGAGGGATGCTGAAAGGCTTCCCACCTCCCACGCAGAAACAGTAGCCCCAGCTGCCTGTCCAAACACCAGACGTCCCTCCCCAGGGGCTGTAACCAGAGCCAGGCAGGGGATGGAGAGATGCCTGTGCAGGGACAAGGCTCTCTGGCATGCCCCGCGCTCCGTTGCTGCTGACGCTGCAGGCATCTATCTTCAGGCTGCCGAGCAAATAAATTCCCCAGTCTGGGAGTGGGGGCGGGCAGGCATCACTCCCAGCAGAACCCCTGCAGCCACAACATCCGCAGCTCACCCAGCTGCTGCGACCGGACAGGGTGGCTGAGCTGAGGGCTTCACTGGCAGGCATCGCCATGCTGCAGGGCACCAGTAAGCGCGTAGCAAGACAGAGCAGCCATTCATAAATCAGGCACTGGCCCTTCCAAAACCTGTCACTCCCGCAGACCCCCCATGCAGCTGGTGTGGAGAGGGATTTGCCAGCAGCTGGTCCCCTGCGTCCACCAGTGAGTGCCCCGCAGTTGCAGACAGAGTGGTGCCGGGCATTCCTGGGGAGGAGGGCAGGCATCCGCCAGGCATCTTCGAGCCTAGAAAAGGTTTTTTGGGAAGCATGTCTTCCGGCAGCATTACTCTAGCATGATGGCCAGCCACTGCAAGACCCAGGAGACCCTTCTGAGCAAGGATTTTTTTTTTTTTTTTTGTGGAGACTGCCAGGTTTAGATCAAACATTCTTTTTTTTTCCAAAGCTGTCAAAGTCTGAGAAATCTTCAAAGCTTTAGTATCCTTATCCAAAACAGTTCTTGCAACAGCAATCCAAAACCACCCAACGAAACTCTCTTTAAAACAACTGTCTTTTTTAAATTTTTTTTGCGGGGCTGGCAGCAGGGAGGAGTCAGTTTTCTGAAACTTGGGAAGGTGGAAAGAGTTGAGAACAATTACACATAATCTCCATGGTTTTCTGTTTCTGCTCTACACAAGCTATGTGGAGTGGGGGCTTCAGGCAGTTTTGGGAGGAAAAGTCATGGTAAGATCTCATTCTTTTTGGCATTATGGATTTAAACCTCCCCATCACGTGAAGGTAATGAGGCTTCCAGCAATGCTGACAGGAGGGACAGATACTCACTAAGAGCAGTAGTTCCCCATGCCATCAGCCTGCGAGAGGTGCTCATCCTCCATCCCTCTCTTGGCTGCCCCAAACCCAGGTATCCCCATCTCCCACCAGCCTGCTCTCTGGTCTTCTACTCACTATCCCATCCCCAAACCCATCCAACCACCCCTTCTGTAGCCCCTGCATTTCTTCAGACATCCTTTGTCCAAGCACTTCACTCTCATCCTTCAAACATTTCCCTAAGAGGGACACCACGGATGCAACAAGTTGAACTCCTTCATGCTTATTAAAATCATCATCCACTAAGCACGCAACTGTTTACTCACTTTACCCCAACTCTCTTGCCCAAGCCATGCACAGAGCCCTTTCCCCTTGTATGTAGCCCTACAATAAATCCAGACTGCTTCTGGGCACGTTGCTTTGTTACCACCCCCTCTGGGGATGTGCTGCTCAACCTTGTGCAGATGTCCACGTTGACTGAGCACCTGCATAGCATGGGAGAGGTACCAGGCTGGACAACTCTTCAGTACAAGCCCTGACCCATGAAGGGAGTGATGGGGCCGAGCTCCTGAGCTGATGATTTCAGTAGCCGAGCTCCTGGCTGATGATTTCAGTAGCCAGGTCAGAGGGGTTGAACCTGCCTACAAAGGGCTGAAACGGCGCTGAAGAGGCAGCTGTACAACAGCAGGCAATACTGTGTACTGACATACGACGGTCTTGGCTAGATCCATTCATCACCTCTCCTGGCTCACCTCTTTCCCTAACAAGCAGACACAGGTCCAGGCCCCTTCATCCAAGCCCCACATTTCATCAGCTGACATCTCTCCTTCCCAGTCCACACTATACAGAAATGACTGAAAAGTTGCAAAATCCTTGTAGTAGCACCTCCAATAAGGGCCACTCTCTGAAGAGAAGAGCCCAATATTCACTCACTGGGAAGGATCTGTGATGATCCTTAAGATCCTGAAGTTCAGACAGACCCACCAAGGAAAACACTTGGTGTGGAAAAGTGGAGCACACTCTGCTCTGTAAGAAACTGCAGAGTAAATGGAAATGTTCTCGTTTCCTTTTTCACATCTCTCAGAGAACAAAGGATGAACTAATTTTGACTAAAAAAGAAAACATGTCATAACTGATGCAAGATTTGACCCAAAACAATCAAATCAGACATACTAGGGACACTGGCAGCAGACAGAACTAGGCAACAGAAGGAAAGGAGGGTTTGTGCAACCACCCAGAAGCATTAGGAAGTCTGCCTCTGCCTGACTTGTTTTTTTCTTGCCTGTATCACCCAGCACATTTTGGAGACTGGCTCTTCAAACACTTCCATCTTCCTCCCTTCCTAGGACATGTCCAGCAAGTCACTCGTATTCACAGATGTGGAACTACCCTGCAACTCTCATTATTGGTCAAGAAGCAGAGAAAAAAAAAAGTATTAAAATGTTATTGTAGTTCATGTATACATATTTGAGGCTTTAGAGTCAAAACAGGAGTGGCTGACAGTCTGCCCTTTGCCTCCTGCAGGTCTATGAACCAAAGCGTCCCTGGACTCCAGCTACAGCAGTGGGACTGAGCTGGTTCCACTCTGGTCACCTAATTATGTTAGAGGGAACTGTCAACCTCAAGGCGCAGTTGGTGAAGACTTAAGCCAGTGAGAGAAGCCAGGACTAGGTACTTTAAAAAGGGCAAGAAATCCTAACAGGGAAAGCAGTGCTACCCCATGTCCTTGCAGTAGGCAGTCACGCTCTGGGTCTGCAGCACTTCTACACTTTGCAGCAAGTGGAGATAGAAGAAATAATTATATCTGCTCTTACTCAGGATTTCCTAGCGTATCTAAACATCACTCATTTTTTGACCTCTGACACTCGTGGCTTGCAGAATGGTGAGTCCCATGATACAATACAATATATCAAGCTTTTAGAAAACTTTAATTGGGAAAGCTCTTCTCACAAATCACTGAGAGGCATGGCTTGGAGGTATCTCCCCAGCAGCCTCCTTTTGCCCTAGAAGCAGGAAGTGGTCTGCTAAAGTTAAGTATCAATAAAATCACTGTATCAGTTGTATCCCTGCAAGTTCAGAAAGTCAGACCTATAAAACAAGTTAATCCATAAGAGAAGAGCCAAGAATTCAAACCCAGCAGCTCTCAGAAGGTCTCAGTCTGTGTTTCCTGATGCACAGCTTATTTACAGCATCTTTCTAACGGCAAACTAGATTTCCTAAATCTTAGTAAAGTCTTGGTCCTTGTGACTAAGAAGCTCACCGGAGATACCCTCCTCCTTCCAAAACTTAGAAACTTGTTTAATGTCTCTCACTGAGTAACCTGTCAGAATAAATAACATGGCCAAAATCAGGAAGGAGTAACAGAGTTCACAGAGTTGCAAACAAGTACATACTACCGAAAAAAAAAAGAAGTTTTAGAGTCTGTATGTTTAAAAGACAAAAGCTCATCAGCAAAGGAGCCACTTGCCTTTGCACCAATGCACTGCCATGCCACATCACCACAATGCCCTCTTTTTCAACTTCCTCCGTCTCCTCTTACTGGTCTAATCCCTTCCTGCCCAAGGTTAGATTTTAGCTCACTGAGCAGAAACCAGCTTTTATTTCAGATGTTGACAAACACAGAAGTTCATCACTGATGCAAATGCAGCTCCACTCTAACCATCTACAGCCAGTAAAGAGTGCCTGAGTCGGCTCCAGTATGATAGCTTTAGTCTTCAAAACTGCACATTCCTGAGTTATGGAGTCCAGGATTAGCAGAGATTAGGACAATAAAATGTAGTTGGCCCAAGCAGTGACCAGCATATTCAATTTTCTGGTCTTTAATTTGCCTTGTTTGAGGTGCTGGGTTATGCCTTTGCCTCTTTACAATCTCAAGCTTCCCCCACACCCCCTTAAATTAATGCTGAAATCATCATGCAATTGCTGAATCTTTACTTGGCAGCCTGACAACACAGACTTGTTAATGTGTTGCCTTGTTATCACTTGCTCTAGAGTTTAACCAGCACATGTCCAGCAAGTGAGGCAGGACCAGGTTATTCACTGAAGACACTGTTACCTGTCACTATGCACGTGAATTTAGCATCAGAGTCCTCGGATACAGAACGGGATTTGATAGTGGTTTCAAATAGTGGCTGGGTTTCCTCCGTCAGCTGAGAAATGATTGCGCAGAAGGTGCTCCTGGAAGATTCAAGAAGCAGTTCTTAGAGATCAAAGTACTAGAAAAATCAAAGGCTTCCCTTCCTATCTCTTCTCAGAAGCCTGCATTCTTGTTGCAAGTGCCCTCTTTCCCTCCCATCATCCCTACACTAGGTTGTTCACAAGTCCAGTCCATCGTCAGGGTATTTGACTGGTTTTTTCACTCCTAAGATGACTCTGTCACTTTAAAGTGTCATTTGGGAGATGTTCCCTTTGTCTTAGCCCTTATGGCTATTGAGGTAATGAATGTCAAGAACCGTTTTAGTGCTTGATTCCACCCAAACATTTCTTTGATCAATCAGCAGGCTCAAAGCAAAACTCTAACAAAGTCAGCTTCACATTCCCAGTACTGAACCATCAGTGTTTCAAGTGTTGTTCTGTTCTCTGGGATTTGACTTTTTATGTGAAGACTTCACATTGTAATTCAGGCCAAGTGTGAACTGAACGTGCCTTCCGAACACAACAGCACTCTTTGAAAGCTTGGAATTAAGAAAAGCTGCCTGCTGCGGGGACTGAAGGAGACCCTGAGCCTGGCTTGCAGCTTTTTGAGCTCGGGAATTATATGTGAAGCTGACATCCATTCCCTGTTTAACCTCTCACTGCTGCAGCTAGGCACTCACACTAAATACTACGTGAGTTCAGGCACAGACCTCGAAGGTCAGGCTGCGATACCCAAATAGCCAGAAATATCCAAACAGTGCAATCTCTAAAGCTCAAAAATGGACCTTACATTCTCCAGTCATTTAAGCACTGTTCAATGATAGCAATAAATCAGCATACTCATACAGTACTGCCAACCCTGTTGGAGCATCACCAAGAGAGGCCCCAGAAGATCTGGGCTTTCTTAAGTAAAGGAAAATTATTTCATTCCAAGTAGGGTCTTCATTTGGACAGTGCTCTGGGACTCTTAGAAGAGAAGAGCTTCTTCTTTCATTTTTCCCTGTGCAATTAAATTCATACTAGAAGAGAGGACTCCAAGGTCTCAAGTGCAAGGATCTTAGGAGAAACAGCAAATATTGCAAAAGAATTGGTAGCTGGCAGCTCAACTTAAATAATTTCCAGCAGTGAAAGACATTCCTTAAACAAGTGATCAGCTTCTAGAGACATGCAAGAGGTGGAACAAACCCCCAAACCATTCCTGACACAGCTCCACCACGAGCAGAAGGGCTCATAGCACGTGGTGAGGGCTCCACAAAGGGGGCCCTGGCCTCACAAGCAGCCCCCGGCTTGCAGGCACGATGCTGGTGCTGCTCTACCTGCTGAGGAAGCAGACTTGTTCAGGAAAAACAAAAAAAACCCCACATTTAGTATGAACCCAGCAAGGGCAGATGTACTGACAGGCTCTGCATCAGAGACTGAACCACACGCATGGCCGAAGGTGCCAACACAGCTCCAGCCACAGCAACTGCCTGGTTTCATCCACCCAGAAAACTTACCTGGAGGCTGCAGTGCTATGATTTTCACTCTCACTTCCTGCTAGAATGGGTTTGTAAGAGATGCAGGGAGATGAATCCTTGAGCAACAAACAACTGGGATGCAGCAGGAGTCTCATCTAGCTCCCAGGCACTTCGTGTTGGGTAAGGGTACAGGACAGGGGCAGCTGGGGCTGCTGCAAACCTGACTCATCTACTGAACGAGGGTTATAAGCACTGTCTATATCCAAACACACACGTGGGATGGGGTAAAAATAACAAATGCCACAGCTCAGACTCTTTTCAGTGGAAATCAATGGTCCCCAGGAGGCTGGTCCTGGCAAGTAACTTCACACAACTGCAGGGTCAGGAAAGGGCTGTGGGAGCCAACAGGTGTTTCAGAGCAGAGAAACCTTGCCATACTCCAACCCCAGGATAAAAAAAAACATTTCCAAAGAGCAAAGCAGACAATCCAGTACCAAGGTAGTTACTGGTGGGATTTTGATGGTCCCTTCCATACAGATCCCCAGCTCTAGACCAGTAAATGCATTTTAGATCCACATAATGAACTTCCCAAGCATCAGTGAACATTTCTTACCCCAGCAGGAGAGCAACCAGATCAGCATCTTAAAAAAAGTGATGTGCACACACAGAGTGACACTCGGGACCAAGTTTAATCCCAGTACCATGCCATCAGTATCAGCAGGCAGCCCCAGGAATAAGTCTGGTCCATTCAGTGCAAATCCCACAGTCAGGTGAAATAAGCAAAAGCTACTGAATGGTTTAGGAAAGCAGCATCCCCAGAAGCTGGGGGCTCCACAGGCACAGCAGATGAATTAGAGGAGACTTGCCCAACGTACACTTGGCAGGAAGCCCTGGAAGGTCTATTTAATCTTTCAAAGAAACCACTGCATTAGTCACAGGGAGGTTTTAGAGACTGTAGCACTGTGGGGCTCTCAGCTGATTCACTCTAGCTGCAACCAGACTTGTCCAATTCAAACTGCTTTCTAAACCAGTAATACAGAGCATTCAAGAAATCTGATACAAGGTGGCAGCCGCTCTTCCTCCGGGCCTTGCTGAAGCTGCATCTTTGCTGCAGAAAAAGCCCTGGAGCCTCGGAAGAGGACACCAGCAATTCAGTAGCCTTTTTACATTAAAGAGGGATTTCCATACAAAAGCAGCCTGCAGGAAAATGAGATTTGAGATTCCTCTTTATCATTATTTTCTTTTCCTGACTTTTTGGTTAGCAGTCCCACAGCTATAGGGATGTTCTGGAGAGGCCTTTCCCTCCACCGTCATTCCTCTACCTGCTTCTGCAGCAAACCAGTAATGCCAGCAGACTTACAAGTGTGTTATCACGCAGAGGCAAAGTACAGCCCTACAAGTGCATTTCAGGGCAGAGTCCAAATGAATGAAGATCTTCAAAATAAAGCAAGAAATGGCAGGGGGAGAAGCAAATCTATTCTTTGAAACTCTTAGGGCAGGCTCATCTGATTTTTAAACATCTCTGTATGGAAGTCTCACTTTAATATCAAGAAGTAGCTGAACACTCATCCTTTGGCTAAGAAAGAGGAATATTTCTTACACTTTATCAGGAATTACAATGAACATTCACTTTTCTGTCTGCAGTTCAAGCAAGTATTAGGGCTCCAATCATGCAGAATAAGGCTGTTAGATTACTTCAGGGCTCTCTACTAATTAATTAGTACCAAAGCATTACAGATTAATCATGTGCAGTCAGATTCAGCAAAGTGTGCAAAGTGTGTGGTCAGAGCAGTTTAATGCAATGTAGTTTTACCTTCCTAAACTGGAGAGAGAGAATCTGCTGCTTGATAAGCTAAGCAAAAAACAGCATAAAAACCATTAGACAGAGAAGCATGGAAAGGAGCTGAAATAAACAAACCATTACAGAGATGTATTAATGATGAGTCGTTTTGCACAGGTCAGAGTTCCTATTAAAAGAAGGTACAGCTGCCTCACTCAGGCTGACTGCCAGGACGAGCAAGCCACATTGTCAA
>JAAGAY010044245.1:3201-27936 GCA_011801015.1 Ardeotis arabs
TCCGTCCGCGGAACGCACCTTCACACCCCCAAAAAAGCAGGGCTTTTTCTCTTTCCTTTTTTTTTTTTTTCCTTTTTCTTTTTCTTTTATCCCCTTCCCTCTCTTCATCTTCCATGCTCTCCTTTTCCCTTTTTTCCACCCAAAACCCACGCACCGCACGGGAGTCTCAAGCGCCGCCGCCCAGCTCCCCCCAGTGAAGCTGTACTTTACCGACACCCCGCAATTCGGGGCTCCCGCTCAGCTGGGAGCCGGGCTCCGTCGCGCCCCGCAAACTTCGCAGCCGCTCCCGGGGCACCGGCTGCCCCGGGCTGGTTCGCTTACCCCGCAGCTCAGCGCGGAGCCTGCAGATGCGGGACTGCTGCGGGTTTAGCTGTGACCGCTTTTGTGGACGTGCTCTCAGGTTCCCCCCCACTCCCGCCTTGCTCGCTTCTCTTTTGTATTTTTTTTTTCTGCATAATTATCATTAAAAAAATAAAATAAAATAAAAAGGAAAGGGGGCACCAGAACGGAATCTGTCTCCGTTACTACTGACAAACTAATAATTGATCATCGCTCACCAACACAAGCTTTTAGCCGCATAATTGAATCGCAAGCAGTGCGGGTCCAGCCAGAGCAAAAAGAGCAAAAAAAGAGAGAAAAAGAGCCTTTCCCCCTCCTCTTTTCCCCAAATCCCAGAGAATCCCAAAGAACCGCAGGGATGGGGAACTCCCCCGCCCCCGAGATGCACACGACCATCGCTAATGGCCACAGCCGGCCAAGGTGGGATCAGTTAATTCATTTTTTTTTTTCCCTTTCCACGTTCGCTGCCTTTTGTTTGACCTGCCGGCTGGCAAATTTTTACACCTAGCTGTCCCTCCCCACTTTATTGATGAAGGTGCTTCTGAAATGATTATCGAGAGATTTACAGCCATCACTACCCACCGACGGGAAAAGTAGTAAAATCAATCCCTCAATCAATCAGACCCCTCTGTGCATATCTTTTTAATCTGCTCTTTTAGCTGTTTTATTACAACGCGAGCATTAAATATGTTTGTTTCAAATTTAACACGAATGCCTCCGAAGGACTCTGTCAATTTAGACATAAATCACGAAGTAAACAAGCTGTGTGGAAAAAAAAAAAATCCTCTTTCTCGGGCAAGAGGGTTAAAAATCAAGGAATAAAAAAAAAAATCCCAGCAATATCCCGCATGCGTGTGTAGGAGCTGTGCTGTCCGTACAGCGAGGCAGAGAAAAGCAGCGTGCAGAAAAATAAATATGCGCCGCAAAAGTCTTCCACGCACTTTTACACGACTACGCAGAGAGCCCAGAGCGTGCTGGTAATTACACACACACCCTAAAGCCTATCATTATTGCCTCTATTTCCTATCTTTTTTTTTCTATTTTTAATAGCAGAATGTCTTATTTCCCATGTTAAAAAATAAGCTTTTTTTTTTTATGAAATACCATACACTTGAGAAAATGTCGTGATTTCAATATTAATATTGATCCCAAGGTATCACTCTATCCTTTATATCCTTTTTTAGGTTAAAGAAATAAATCAGAGGGGATTTTAGGGAGGCTGCTTAGGTCAGAAATCTTTCCCACCCATTTGTCACACAATAGTGATCGTGTACAGCCAGAACCAGTCTATTAGTTCTATAGAGAAACAAGAATTTTATTTGATGCCACAGGGGAAGTTTTCTCTGCAAGCCACATGCCTTTACATCCCAGTTTAATTTATTTTTTTTTTAACATCCTAGTGTATCACACAGCCATATAAAGCCACCACGTGCCTCTACCAGAAAACTAGAATTTGAGAAATGAAATGACTGAGATTTCTCCAGCCTTAGATACCAAATTTTAAAAACCATTCTGGGCTGCAAAGACATCTTCCAAAGACGTATTGTGATGTCTCTCGTCACAGAAATAACTCTGGGTAGAAGAAGGGGGAAAAAAAAAGAGACACTGAAATATGTACATGTCAAAAGAAGAATCGTGAAAAAATACATCTGATCTGGGATGATGAGATACAACCAGCTAGCAGGCAAGATTTCCTCCAAACAGCTCGCGTTAAGAAAAGTGCCTTTAGACAGTAGGAAATCTTCACAGCCACAACGGCTGTGCGTCCGGGTATCTGCTCACCACAGTCTCAGTGTCGAGTTTTAGAAAAAAAAAAAAAAATCATAGCTATGATTTCTTTATCAGAGTACTATTTAAAATTGTGTAAGATGTGGAGGTGGGAGCCCTTCAAAAGCAGATGAAGAAGTAGGACCGAGGGACATATTTTCCAGCGTATCGAAATTAAAAAATTGCGTTCTTCAAAAAGCGTTACCTTAGGGTTTGCTCACCTTTGAAGCAAAATGACACAGAATTCCGTAGTCTGTCGAAGTACAAATACACGGCCAAATTTTCACATGGCAGCTTTCTCTGAAGTTGAACCTACTGATGATTTTCTGCAAAGTGATCATCGAACAAAGTAAGAGCTGTTGGCGTCAGAAAAAGATCTGCACTGTCCCAGCAGATTCACAGAGCGTGCGTTTTTATTTACATTTTAAGGTTTCATTTTAATCTGGAGAGTACGCGGCGATTACGGGATCAACGTGTCTCACGCCTCTGGGGAGATATCGCCTGTGGAGTCCCAAATTTCTTGACTGATGAACTGAAGCCGACAACCCCTCTCATTTTCGTGACATATTTTGGACTCGAACGCAGCAGAAGTATTTGCAAACGTGTGCAGTTTGTTTGCATAATATTGAGGTGCCCTGATGAATGCACGGTGTTTACAACGTGAAAATTGTCGTGCTCTTTGCATCAACACAAGAAGCTGGCTTGGCAGCCGCTGGTTGCTGTGAAGTGAGTGCCTCATGAATAATGTTCTGCTCGAGCGAAGAAGTAGAGTCCTCCAGACCAGTATGGGCCAACCCGTTAACGGAACTGGTCTGCAATGGCAGGGTGTAAACACGTCCCTCTGAGTGTAAACATGCTTGCTCACAGGCTTGCACCCACATCATCTGGGTCTTGTGAGGAGCCCATTTCCTCGGGGAGCAACCTGATCCCCCAGCCACCTTTTTCCAGTTTTCTTCTCTTCCCATCAGGGATCATTTCACGTTCAGATGGCAACAACAGCCGCCTCGTGCCTCCAAGGTAAGTTCAGGAATTTCTGACTTCTTCAAACAGTTCTGCAGGGTGAAAGAAGGGGGAGAGTTTAGCACTGAGCTGCCAGCCAGTGGTGGAGCACTGGCCCAGGTTGCCCAGAGAGGTGGTGGATGCCCCATCCCTGGAACCATTCCAGGCCAGGTTGGCCGGGGCTCTGAGCAACCTGCAAGGAGCAGGGACATCTCCAACCAGATCAGGTGGCTCAGAGCCCCGGCCAACCTGGTCTTGAATGTTTCCAGGGATGGGGCATCCACCACCTCTCTGGGCAACCTGGGCCAGTGCTCCACCATCCTCAGCGTAAAACATTTTTTCCTAATATCTATTCTATGTCCATTTGTGAAGCTCAAGTAATACATCATTCATCCTGTGGAGCAGCGTCAGGGCAGCATGGGCAGCGTTTCAGTCCCGAACCATGCATGAGGAAATTTCTGTCAGGGGCTGACGGTGGTGACCAAATACGGTGTTTCCGAGCAGCGTTCATCACTGCCCCACACCTGGAAGACGCTGTCCCGTTAGCTGAGTGGGGGCAATGGGCGGGTGGGCTCCCCCAGTCTGCGTTGCACTAGCATTAGCAAAAATGTTTGTGCGATGTCCTCCACCAGCACAGGGTCAAAATCTCCTGCATGGGGCAAGAGTGCGTGGTACAGTAACTTCTTAAGCTGTTCCAGCTGTTTGCAAAATAAAATACACATCTAAGCCCCCAGTCTATAGAAACCGATTTCCGAGAGGAGCTGTATTTGTGTGAGCAGGCCAGAACAGGCCCGTTACTAACTTCAGAGGAGCATAAACAGCCGTTACCCCGCAAAAATTGGTCAGGCACTTGAACAAGCTGCCCAGAGAAGTGGTGGAGTCACCATCCCTGGAGGTGTTCAAAGAACGTGTTGACGTAGCACTCCAGGACATGGTTTAGTAGGCACAGTGGTGTTGGGTTGATGGTTGCGCTTGATCTTGGAGGTCTCTTCCAACCTTAAAGATTCTATGATTCTATGAAAAAGATCTAGAGAAGGCACCGATTACCATGTCAACACCATACCTCCTTAGTAAGATGTCCCTTGTCAATATGTTGACAGCCGCGTACCTTTGCACTCCCATGTGTTTTAGCACTTGAAGTCTCTTGCTCTGTCTCTAAAGTTCACTCCACCTGGCTTCCTCTGCAGTTGAAGCAGCTTCCATTTTCCTGCTGCACGAAAGCACAAGCCAAGCCATAATATGTAAGAATATAACTTTCATGAAAACGTAGAGCCAAATGTATTACAAACGTCTGAATTAAGTGCAATTAACCAAAGGATAAATATGGTTCATTCCCTCCTCTCCCTCCAGTAGCGTCCTCTCCAACACCGCACATACAGTCTCACAACACAACAACATTGCCGCACTCTCCCTGTTCAAGCTCTATCACACACTTACTCTCTGTTTCACTCCTAGAATTTTCTAATAGCAACATTTTATTTCAGCTGGTGCTGCTCTGCCACTGCCACCACCTGCCACGCAGAGCAGGCCGCTGCCCGATGGTCAGTAACACTCCCCCTGCAGCCATGCCTCACAATGGGCCTGCGCTCAACGTTCGGCCTACAGCGACAAAATCCGGTAACTGGTGCTGGACGCCACGTTCGGGCAGCCTGCAGGAATTGCTTGCCGGCGACTGGGAAAGGCCTCGCCGTGTCTCTGAGCAAAATGACGATGACATTTTAGGAGTACAGATCCCGAAACCACCTGTTCGGATCTGCTAATCGCAGGTAATCTTGGCTGTGCAAGGGGATTACTCAAAGACAATATAAATACTGAATAACCACAGACAAATACCGTTACTGGTAATTTGCATCCATTTCTTGGTGATAGCATGCAATTATTTTTGCAATAATCGTAACCAGTAACACGCTATAGAAAGTTCTCCCGGGACTGACTCTCTCAGAAATAAACTGTAGAATATGCTTTGCATTTCCTATTATTCTGCTTCCTTATTGTCATTCTCATAAAATCAATCAAAGTGATAACCGGAATGTCTAGAAACAGCCAGAACTTAATCTGGAAGAATTATACACAAGTATATCAGCACTGGAAGTGTATCTGCTTCAAGGAGCTATGTATCACCACAGAGAACACAGTGTTCTACCCTTGAAGCGCTGGCATATCCCTGCGAGATTAGACTGATTTCAGTGCAGAAAGATGACGTTATGGAATACTGCTCGGAAACGTGCCTGGTGTGAAACTAAAGATACGCTTCAAAATTTGAAATTAATTGAAAATACTTTCATTTTAAGACAAACCATACTGGAGATGTTTACACTGTATTTCATAAATATTAGCTATAAACCCTAATTTAATCCTAGATTTTGCTGGGCCCGAGATGTTGGGAAAATCCAAGTGCCAGGCCAAACTTTGTACCCCTTTGCCTGCCAAGCCCGCTCCCCATGCAGGTGGGTAAGTCCTCAGCGGGGGCCACATGGCCAAGGACCGGGGCCAAGACTGCTTTGGAGGTGCTTGGCCTCAGTGCTCCAGCGGTCCTGTCTGCCATTTCAGGATGTCCAGGAGGTTTGTGGGTAAAACTTGTCATCATCTTACAAGAATACAAAGGAAATTTTGTGAAGTTTCCCTTAAAGCATGGGTTTTTTCAAACCACATGGATGTTACCAGACAGTCTTTCCCAAGAAAAACCATTTCACTCTTCAATACATAGCACACAAATTTATCAAGTGGCTCAACTGCGATGTATTCTAGGTTCCTCAAAAATGAAAGGTTGGGTCAGATGATCTTTCGCGGTCCGTTCCAACCTGGGCTATGCTAAGGTTCCATGACAGGGCAACACGATTTTACATCAGACTACATTATTAGCATATTTACTGCATTATTATATCTTTCAAAATCAATAATCAGTATCATCTGGACTTTACTGTGCAAAGACCGCTTGACTGACACACAATGGTGAACGACAAACCGCATTAGAAGCTCTGGCTCTTATATTTTGCTTTTGCTCTGAAAAGGGGGAAAAAAAAAATCTGGATTTGTTCTGTACAAAATTGCAGTACTGCAGGCTAAAACTTTCCTTCTCAATCTAAAAACTTTCCTTCTCAATTTAAATTCATTTTAAATTGTTATGCTTTACAAACTTCCAAATGGGATTCTAATTGTTGATAGACATTTTACATTACATGTGTCTATCACTTTGATTTAATATGCATTTCCAATGAAATTTAAAAAAGGCCTCTAAGTTGGCAATTTAACAGCAAGACATGCTGTGAATTTTAGATATAAAAAATATCTGGTTTTCAAGGGGGTTTTTGTATGTGTGAAAATGGCCCTCCAGAAAAAAAAAAAAAAAAAAAAATCTGGGAACGTCTGTATGGCTGAATTATCAGAAGCTAAACATCTCCAAGAATATTGCCTACTGTTTTAGTCAATCACAGTCGTCAGCGGCAAACCAGGTTTTGCATTTATGCAGCATTTCAGCACCGCACTTCAAAAAGTATTAACCATGAAAGAAAGAAACCGTGTTTGGAAACCCTGCGTCTGGTTTATCACATCTCATGACCTGATTTAATTTTCCCCGCATTGAAATGTCTGTAAGTAATAGGTACTTCTTGTCAACTGTGATAAGAGACGTTTGGAAGGGATCCCAAATGGATTCTGAAAGATAAGAGCAAAGCTAGATTCTCCGCGTCCCTGAAAGAGCGGAAACCAGAGCTGGGAGAGCACACCAGCTACCGCAGAGACCTGGTCGCCATCAACTCTACTTCTGAACTCATCAGAACTGCAGCTGACGTATAGACATCAGCAGCCTAGACTCCGCATCTTCCACTCGGAATTTGTTCAACAAAATATTCCTGTCTTTTAAATACTGGCATTTTCTTCATAACTTTTCATACAAACATCTTGGCTTTGGCTTATTTTGTATAAATAGCTTTCGATCATCTCGGCTCGGCGGTCCCAAAACCTACACTTGATGGCAAGAACAAACATTCATTGAACTTCAAAGGCTGCCAAAAAGTCTAGTTATTTTGATTTAGGGGAATAATTTAAATTAATTCCTATGTTTGTGTAGAAAATATGTAATGTGATTCATTTCTCTGTCTCCAGCTTTGAGTCACTTACTGTTGAAAAAAAAAAAAAAAATTGCTTTACTAATGTTTCCTGTCTTGAGAAACTGGGGGAAAAATGAAGACTTCATATCTTTTTAAAGAATTCTGGCTTAGTGACATTGGGAAACAAATATTATAACACACAACTGTGTACTATATCTCTGCGTAACTGCTGTTAAAACTCACACGCACACCAGAGTTCTTCAGTGGGAGCAGTAAAACCAGGTTTTATGTATGCGTGTCTGTGTGTGTATATATATATAATCTTTTTTTTAACAGAGCCAATTTTTTTTTTTTTTAAATGGCTTTCTTCCTTAGCACCCCAACGCAGCTCAGTACTATTGTCCTACAGAAAACTCACGGTCACTTTTCTAACCTCTCTTCCTTTTTTGCTCAACCCCTTTTAAAACCAGGGAGAAACTTTAATAGGATAAAGAGCTTGGGTTTTAATTTAAATTTTACTTTAAAATTAATCCACTCTTCAGCTGAAAGAAGTACGTAGAACTTCCTCAGAAGCACAGAGGAAAGAAGAAACGGAGGGAGCAGCATCCCAGCTCCGGTCGGTCGCTGCCGGCGGCAGGACTAGGCCCATCCAGGCTTGCTGAGGCCGTGGCCTAATCTTTGTGCTGAAATGCTGAGGCTATAGCTGTATCCCTGAGCTGTGTAAATATTTGGTGGAAGCTGGCCGTCGGGGTACAGGGGGGTGGGTCTCTCAGTTGGGACCCTCGTCTTCTCGGCTTTCTTGAGGAAACCTTCCATTTTTGGGGGGTGGGAATTTCACCTGGGTAGAGAGTACAGACATGACCCTTCTGACGTTGTGCAGGGATTATACAGCGTAGAGTGAAACAGTAATTTTCATCTGGACTTTTGAACTTGCACCCGTCCGAGTGTCCTGCGCCGGTTCATGCAACGGGCCGTGCGTGAATGGCGGGCGGTGTTTACAGAGCGAATTAGTTTGACTCCAGCTCTCCAGCCAGAAAGTAATCAAAGTGAAGAGCCAAGCTATTTCTGAAATTCCAGCTTCCCTTGCTAGACACTGCATGCTCCGTCTCAGTAATCGGCATCTTACTGTAAAATGTCCACGTTCGGTACTGGAGGACAATTAATGACGGCAGTGTACGCACATTAACTGTTCCAACCCTGCGCTGTGGGCAATCCGGTTGCAGTGTACGGCAAAAGAGACAAAAAAAGTGAAAATGTCTATCAGTAAGTGATTAATCCACAAGTCGTAGTGGTTGGGTTGGTTTGTTTTTTTTTTTTTCCCTAAACTAAATTCCAGTTAACATTTTATTTCACTTCCATCAAAGCCAGTAGGTGTATTCATAGACATAGTTTCAGGAGTCGTCTTATGCAAATATTTTTAGTAGGGTTATTCATAACGGGTGTGCCTGGAGTCTTGGAAGCTCTGGTTTATTTTCTCATCAATCATCTTAATTTCAGCATTCAGCAACATCAGAACTATCTTCAGAATAATCTCATCCTATGAACCCTATCAGCCTTTGTTAGATTTAACAGAAAAATTCTTATAAAAGAAAGAAATGTTATTTAAGCGTTTTCTTTCTGGTAGTCTGAAATTCAAAATGGATCGCTGAAATTTCCCTCAGAAAACCTGTCTCCTAATTTGAAAAGCACCACTTCACATAAAGCTGGGGATGGCTCAGAATAACACCGCTTGCTGCTGCGAACGGCTAGAGCTCCGCAGAGGGACGATATGGAATAAGGCTGTCGGTTCTCCAGCCGCGCACCTGAACCTCTTCCCCCATGCTTAAAGTGAAATTAAAAGCAAAATAAACGCAGATTGGCATGGGAGCCGTTCATTTGATGAAAACTGGCCCAACGCTGCTGGATATCTGACCTCAGCCGAGTTGTAACGGGAATTGCCAAGGAGATCTGGGCTAAGGTGTTTCAATGGTGACTTCACAAGGTGAGAACCTGATTCTTCATCCTTATTCAGCCTGAAACCCAGGAACGCATATAAAACTATAGCTCAGGTGAGAAATTTTTTTTTTTTGAAGGAACGGAGGCTAAAGAGGCCCAGTTCTTCCCAAATTAGCAACCGCTAGTGTGGTGTACAGCCCAGGTCCAAGGCCAAGCGACCACGCTGCTGCCCAACACCTCCCCATCTGTGTCACAGTCACATCCTTGGTGGCTTTAATTCCAGACTCAACTTGCAAATCCAGAGGACTGGTAAAAACAAGCAGAATCCGAATAAAACAGCTTGTCAGGGTAGCTATAACGCTACCTAAAAACCAGAGGTTAATAACTAGTTAAGTTTCACTGTAGCTTCTCTTAAGTAGTTTAAACATGAGTCAATATTTCTGCCTTTTGTTGTCTCAGGGTTTCTACAGGAGCACAGAGAATTTCATGGATGATCTCTCCCCACTCGACAGCGTTATGCCTTTGTCCCGTTACCCGCCTGTGCCCCTACCTAACGTGTTCTCAGCGGTGTGAAAACCCCATCCGTCCCTTCACCCCGGAGCGAGAACGATGACGGCGGCCGGTTTGCACGCTGGAAACAGCGTATTTGCGGCAATCCTCCGCGCGAGATGTTTATCAGGAGGCCCCAGACAGCCATGCAGAAGAAGCAGCCTTAATTCTGTCCGAGACAGCCTCTTATTGCTATTGATAGCCAGCATCAGCGGCCAGCCTGAGAAATGGAAGTGCTGCGGGCAACTTCAGTCAAGACACCCTATTGATCTACTGCTTCCCTGGCCTCCCTGGAGCTAGAGGAGAAAAAGAGAAAGGGGAGGGAAGGCTCGCTGTGAAGGGGCAATGCGGCAGTCTAGGGCTTAGCATCATTCCAAAGGAGTGTGTATGTGCATGGATATTCCTGATATTCTGTACTGCAGACAGCTGCAAATCATGCACGGAGCCATTATAAATATAAATGTCAATGTGTTGGAAATGTCCTTTATATAAGAGGTGTCACTAGAACTACATTTTTAGCATGAAACATTTTTGCTGCTTTTTATTTTTCATTGACTTATTGTGCTCCTGTTACATCCTGTCTGACACAATCAATCTAAAGCGTAATATCTGAGAGTCCCGTTCATAAATAATACATATTTGGGTCATTTCCATTTGTATTCCACAATGAAGATTTACAAGCCAGAAACAAAACAAGAAACAATGTGTGGAATGCTCTTCTTCGCCGGATAAGAATATATTACTGTGATCAATTAATCTGCTTTTCTCTGCATTAGGTGGACATCTTTATGGTACATCCATAAGGCTTTATAACTTAGGAGAGACAGAACCAGCTCTAAGGCTCTAACATAAAATGTCTGTACTCAGAAGGGAGAAACTTTTCCAAAGTTTTTTTTTCCAATGGGAAATGTGTTAATTTTGGCAAACTCAACCACAGCAATACCCCATCTATCAACACAGTGCGTCGCTCTGCCCTATATACCGCCTCTCACGTTAAATGAAACAAAAAATTAACTACACTATACCGTAGCTAGAAGTTAAAATAATAATTCTGTGGATTTCTGTAGTGCCATTTATCTGAAGATTGTTACATTCTACTACAAACCATGCAAATTTGTTCTATGCGAGGGCAAATTGACATGCAGAAAGATCCCAGCTCAATTATTTTTCAGCCAAAAGTTAATAGGTAAAATTAAGTAAAAAAAAAAAAATAATAAAAAAGTCTGTGTCCGTATAAATTGCAGGAGTAAATCCTAAAAAGGAAGGTGAAAAAGACTTAAATTGGTATTAGCGTATCGGCATCTCATATAAGAAACTATGGTCACCAGTAGAGCTGGTATTCTGATGATGGGCCATGAAGAGGAGCAGCAGTAATCTCCCAGATATTTATAAATCCATCCTGCACAGAAAGAGCAAAAATTAGGGCTTGGTGAGTAAAAATGGGCCAGTATCACTTTAGGGAGGGAAGTCAGAATAAGCAAGAACTTTGCAGGCGAAATAAACTGGTGAGATAAAGTTGGGGTGAGCGGTGGGAGCGATGACAAGGCCAGCCGCTGCGGCAGTTCCCCGCGTCGCCTCAAGCACCGAGGGATGCGGAGGGTGCTGAGCTCAGTGCTTTGGCCCGTGCTCCTCAGAGTGGGCCACTGTGTTCGTCTTTCGACTCTGGAAACTGGCTACAAGCGCATCTCAGATACAAAGTGAAACGAGTTTTGCAACTATGGCAAAAAAAGCAATTTTACATTTCATAGGCCTTTAAAACCCCTTTTCAATAGAAAATAAAAATAACAGTAAGGGAAAAAAAAGCTATATTTCCATTCCTGTTTTTATAGTTTGACGTTGCAGATGTTTCTGGGTCAGAGGTGAACATGTCTTTAGGTGTCAAAAGATGCAATAACCCGAGTCAAGAATGGCCCAGTCCCCAGAACCACGACTGCATGCCAGAATATCCCCACCTCAGAAGCTTGCTGGCAGCAACACGCTCCAGGTGTCTTGCACTACACAGCCCTGGTAGTAATTTTAATATTTTCCACGCTCACGTCAATGGACGGGATGTGCGCTCATCAAATGTGGGAAAATCCCACAGAAGGGAGCACCATCTGTTTATAGGTAGGTCTGCTTTGCGGACAATTCAGTGCAAAATCAGAAAGTAGAATGAAAGCAAGCACGCTTTTGTTTTGTTGTGGTTTGGTTTTATACATCCGAGGCTTAACGCCATATCAAAAAATCAAAGTTCAAAGGTTCGCTCTGTTTGGGTAGCGCTGTCCTTTTCTGTGGTATGAACAGCACCCAAGCCCCACGCAGCTCTTCCATCTGCACCAACCTGCAACCCAGTGAAACCCCGAGCGCAGAGGGTTCAGCAGGACACAGTGAGGGTGCAAGGGCCGCATCTTGGGCAGCTGGATGTCTGCACTGGTGCCCTGGACCAGAACCCTCTGTGAAATACCAGCTGGCATCATCAACCACTTCCGGATGGCCTCAAGCGAGAAAGTCAAGCTGGAGCAAAAACTAAAAGGCCATTTAGAAAAAGCATCACCTCATTTTATTTAACACTCAGTACTGCATTTGCTTTTTCGTTAGAATTAAAGCCAAGTTTAATTCAATTAATATGGCAGAGGCCAATCAAAGCGTCAGTCTTTATCATTTTGGCCTGTTTTAAACAAGGCCATCAGACAAAAGGCAGCTATGTCTGAGGTCCTGGAAGCAGCTATGACACCAAAAGGAAGGCTGTGGTCACAATGATTTTCAGCATCAGTTAACAGACACCAACCAGTCATCAGACGAGGAATTAGAGACCTTTCTTGTCCTCGCATTCCATGTGGAACATGCGCTTGTACTTTTCTACAGAGAACAGATAACCACACCTGGGAAATTCATACCTGAGTACGAGTCAGACGTTGTCAGAAGATGATGTCAAAGACTATTTCAAAAGCATATTTTCGTTACATCCCATCGGGGAGTGAGAACTTGTCTTGGGTGAAAGATGAGTCAATCCAGCTGGCGGAGGAGAAAAACATCAGAAGAAAACAAATTGACAAAGCTAATCAAATCCAGACACAGGCGATCTAAAATATCAAATGGGATTCAAGGTAAGCTCAAAGGATGCTGTAGCATCAAATGCTGTTAAACCATCCGATACAGCCTGAGGAGAAGACAGAACAAAATCCCATGTGCCAGAAGCTCAGCAAGGTAGGTTGGCGTATCTCCACGGAGAGCAGAGGCTCTACTGCTCTATGCAGGCTTAACCCTGTCCCTAACGGCCTACAAGAGAGATTTTAACCTTGCCACCAGCACTGTACTGGGGTATAGAAGCTGAGGAAAAGAGCCTGAAAGTGCCTATGGTCAGCTAATTGGGAAAGCAACCAGTTCCCCACAGTATAATCTACCCCATTTGCCAAGAGAGACACGTTTTATACGTTTCAATCAGAAAAGCACAGCTCCTCCAGTAACGTGGCTGAGACATTTACTTTGAAAACGAGGAATCTTATTTCCAAGGTCAATCTGAGGTTTTCTGGGTTCAGACTAAAATACTTTGTGGGGCCAAAGAAATATTTACTGGGTTCTAGGGAGCAGGGAGTGGATGTGTAGCTTGAACATATTTCAAGTCAGGCTGGGAGGTCTTTTTGTTTTTATATATGTGCGTCTCCTCAGACAACCTTTTTTTTTTTCCCTGAAAAACTGGAAGTTAAGAAAATGATTACGTTTTTTGCCAGTACATTTCAGTGGTGTCATTTCCTGCGTTGAACCGGAGAACCTGTGTTACTGGCACCCTTTCCAGAACGTATTTCTTTCCAGTGCATCAAGCGAAACCGTGTAGGCAAATTTTGCCCAAGGGCTGCCGTTCCTTCCATGTTAAACTAGAAGAAGTTTCTGTATAAAGCAATGGTTTGCTTTATGTGACCTTTGACAGCCGGAGTGTTGGAAGAACGACATTATGTGTTGTAGGGCTAGCGCGAGGTGGAGCTTCGTGGGCAGTCGTAAATTAAACGGCAGCATTTTACAAATGGGTAGGCGACTGGAAGATGTGCTACTGCATGCTGGAGATTAACATCCCAACAGAAGAACTATCGCATAGCCCAGGGATGGCAGCAAAAGGTTAAAAGAAATATTCAATATTATCAATCATATTAAAAAAAAAAAAAAAGAGAGAGAACTTCTTACAGCTGCCAAAGGAGCTTGGGAGAATTAATGTGTTTGTGTCAAAAAGACTGAGAACAAGTGAAATAGGACTACAGTGATTGCCAGAATCTCACTTGCCTGGAGAGATAACATTGGACATCCAGTTTAACCAGGCAGGTGCCAAGAATCCTCTTGCGGATGTTACGGAGCTGCTTTCAAATGTACGAACGTCCAACGACCCCCATCCTCTGGCCCTCTCTGTGGTTTCTGAGTCGCTCATTAAACCGGGGAAGCCTCCAGTGAGGTGTGATGACCTGAAAACAGAGAGGAGCTAAAGAATCAATGTTTTAAGTAAAACAGCAATTATAAAAAGATCTACAGCTCCTTCCATATAATCAGGTAAATTACCAGGAGTGGCGTAAAGCACCTAAATCGGAGAACGAGTGGAGGAAGGGGGAGTGGGGGTTGGAAAGAAGGTCCCTTGAGAAACATCTGATAGGATGCTTAGCCTGTGTAGAGGGCAAAAGGTTAAGTGAAAATGAGATGAAGGAATGATGAGATATAGTCAGATCAGAGACAGTTAAATAAAGGAATGCGCTAACCCAAGGCAAATGTGAAGAAGCGTGCCTGTGCCGAGTGTGTTGGCGCAGCCGTTCTTCAGCCACTCAGAAGCGGAGAGGGGGAATTCCCAGTTCCCAATCCACATCACTCCTGGCTGGAGCACTTTCCAGCAAAGAAACGGAAGGGATAAGGACACATGTTTAAGATTCCTCTCTGCTACCCCGACAGTGTAAGAGGATATTAAAGCGCTTCTGATTTCACCTCTGTTTTTTTGCAGGTCCTTTTTTACTGCTGGTGTGATACAAATCATCCTTAGTGACGAGAAAGGCAGCCGTGCCTGTGCCATCCACGGTTCTGGACAATGCGAAAGACACTGTTTAAAGAATACGAGAACAGAAGTACTGAGAATTACTGGAAAGCTGCAAACTTTCTTGGTTGGCTAACATTTCCAGGGGTCAATGAGCTCTTGTTACAATGGGTTTCCATAACGACAAACAACATTTCATTAAAAGAGGTGCATAATGTAGCAAATAAATGCTTGGAACACAGTCTGTATAAAATGTCATCAAATATTTTGGTAAATCTGCATTCTTAGCCTACTTGACAAATACAGCCTGGGATAACAGAAAGCACCAGGAAGCTCAAGAAGTATCTGTACTGACCGAGTCTGGAAAGGATCACAATAATTTTGTTCAAAAGTCTTTGGTGGCTTACAGCCTTTAAAAGTTTCTAAGGATAGCCTTAAAGTTCTAAACCCCAAGATGCAGGTTCAAATTCTTAGACACACGATTTGGATCTAGTCTTACACCTTAATTACTAAGGAGCATCTCCTTCAAAAACGAGACACAGTTTGGGAATAAGTTAGAGCTTTAGCTCATCTACTAGACGCTTATACCTGGGGAATGCCCAAACCGGATTTCTGAAAATAAATGTTGGTGCTCTCAACAATTCCGGTGTTTGCTTTTTGAGGGGAGAAATTGCTGTGTGTTCTTCACAAGGAGTTTGATTAGTCATGCAATTAACTAAATCTAACTGAACTTCTTATCTTTGAGACTAACACAGATCCCCCGTATGTTTATGTCAACCCTAAGCCACAAAGAAAGAAGCGTGAGTCTGTAAACGAGGAGTTTCCAATGAAAGAGGTGGTTGAAGCATTTTGACCCTATTCAATCAAGGTCAGTTTTCCTCTGAATTATACCTGTTTCCTTGTCTAGCACTTTAGATACCTTCCAAGTGTCCCTCGACAGAGTTTATAAGTGGCATTCAACAACGAAGAAGAAAGAACGCTGCTCACAAAACTCCCCCTTTCCCCGTGTGATAAAAAGCAGCATTCCAGAGGGAGGGACAAAAGAGCACTCAGGTCCCAGTCGGATGTGCCTATGGGAAAGGAGCGGTGAAAAGAGGCCAACAGCTCTTGGAAACCAGGATGGGAGGGGAGAGCACAAATCAGCAAATGATGGGTGGCTGAATGCCAATGGAGAGCAATGCACACCATTGAGTTTGCACTGTCGCGATTATTAGAGGTTATTTTACTTCTAATTTTTTGTGGTAGGTGTTCTTGCTCCTTTCCTTACAGAAACCCTTGATTTTCACTGGCTAGATCCTCAGATGCACTTGTCATACCCAAAAGGTGATTTCAGTTCTCGGATGCCAGGAAACCCTTGCACTGATCAAAACACAGCTGCACGGGCTTGCTCGATCTATTAACGGGTGCCACAACGCTGGGGTATGTCTGCCTATACCTGTGAAAATAGATATAATTAATATCACAGATATCATACGTATATGCAAATCCAGACGGTAAAAACGACTTCGAGTAAGACAAGGTTTTCGTTTGCCAAACCAAATCAAGATATCCGAATCCTTTAAGCACACACAATCTGCACTTGGACTACGGCTGCTGCAGTGACATCAGCACACTCTTACCTTATTTTATTGTACATTGAGCTTGTTTTTTTAAGGACAGATCTGAATAAACACAATTTTTTGAACATGCTTTAGTTAGGTTTTTCCCAGCTGTCACCTCTCTGAAGCCTTTAAAAAGCTCTTCCCATTATTTCCCACAAGTTTCTTGGACACACGATGTCAAACGACAGGATCACATGAACTGTCATCCAGTGGACACTGATCCAAAACAATGAACGAGCAAGTTTCTGTCTGTTTTATAGTGAATGCTTCCAGTCTCAGACAGGAAACAGAATATTTTCTTGTGGATAACCTTTTTATCCATTACAGAAACACATACCACCCCCTGTACTAACAAATAAGAAAGAGAGGCAATATCTTCAGTATGCTTTATTATATGAATACATTTTCTATTACGATTTTATCTCCTTCACATTGACATTTATTTCCCCTTTAATGAGTCAAAACGCCTAGCCAAGAGCTCTTGACTTTAAGCACATTCTTACCATCAGCATATTAACTGTCACGTTCAGGCTAATAGGCTTAACTTATCTGCTTGAGGTCTTTGTCAAACAAGACCGAAACCCCTCAATTTTAAAAATTTGATGTAAATGGAAACTTTCACTTTAGTGGCACTGGAAAGACAATGATGCTGCTTCATCATCATCATCATTATGACCATTCAGTATTACAGTTTTGCTCCCAGATATCTTCATCTGTGATAAGTGCCTCTTCTTGCAATAAAAAATACTGAACAAAAAGTAGTTTAACAGAGATTTTGAAGTCTTGATTTGCAACAGTTAGTCCATTCTGAACCCTCCATTTTATATCCTTTTGTATTGTGAGGGCAAACAATTGTTGCAGCTTTTCATCGTGAGCTCAAACATTGCATTTTAGCAGGCTGAGCTTAAGTGCATGCAGATGGGTGTAACATCAATTGTTTCGGAGGGTATTACAAGGACAACTGTAAGCAAAATAATGCAAAAAGAAGAGAGCATTTTTTCATAAGCTTGGGTAATTCTTCACAAAGTTTCAAAGGACCTCAGGTTCTTCTCAGGAACCTAGATGAAACTATTGCAGCTTTTGAATATTTTTGAATTCTGACTTTTACATCACATTAGCATGAATCACATTATCAGTGCAAGGGAAATCATAAACAAAAAAATAAACAGCGGATGTGATTTATTTTTAAGAGCAGTTTTAGAATCAGATTCCTCATTCATTATGACTGTTTTAATGGAAGGAGATAAAGCAGTCTCTGTGGCATTTAGACAAACGTCCCATCCTTTTCCTCCCTCTTAATTCAGAACAACTCTGCAGGATTTGGGGTATCTGACAAACCAACGGTGACAGATTTTCTGTATCCACCCTCATTCTTTTCTACTAGAAGAGTGGTACATGCGGTGGTTGAAATTCTCTATGGCTCTGATCTTTGTCCGTAGAATCACAGAATACCTAGGGTTGGAAGGGACCTTCAAAGGCCGCCCAGTCCAACCCCACTGCAAGGAGCAGGGACATCTCCAACCAGATCAAGTTGCTCAGAGCCCCGGCCAACCTGGCCTGGAATGTTTCCAGGGATGGGGCATCCACCACCTCTCTGGGCAACGTGGGCCAGTGTTCTACAACCTTCATGGTTAAAAATTTTTTCCTAATACCCAATCTAAATCTACCTCCCTCTATTTTAAAACCATTACCCCTCGTCCTATCACAACAGGCCCTACTGAACAGTCTCTCCCCATCTTTCATAGACGGCTGAAGGGTTATTTCTACCTGTTCAGTGACACTGGGTCAGGGCTCGTTGCCCACAGGAGCATGTCTCCGTAGGTCAGAATTACCTCTCGATGTCAGGCTGACTGAATGCACCCTCGAAGACAGGGTCCACCAAAGTGTTTCTATATTCGAGCTGTCTATCAGTGGTTATGGTATTTCTGACTTCTTACTCTCATCTTGTGAAACTGGGAGATGGTGTTCATTTGCTTCCTTGTTTGCATGTATGAGGAAGTGAGAGAAAAAAAAAAATCTTTTAAGAATAAATGCCACATGAGATAATTCCATCTGCCTGCCTGATTTGGCATTTTCAGCTCAATTTCTTAGTTTCTCCTGATGAATAATCCAGCTTTTCCCACGAATATGCACTATTTAAGCACTAGACACATGCTACGCTAATAACAATTACAAATAATTACTCTAATGGTGTGAGTGAATAACGCCAATTAGTTGGCTCCAGCTTTATGGAATTGTTCATTTTTAAGCCTTTGCCATGCAACAATGTGACTTGACCACCTCAGTTAATAAATCTCTCTTGCCAGATGCATGCGCTCATGGACTGTGCTCTTACTTAAAGTCAAGATTTCAATCAATACCTAGTGCGGAACTAAGTTTAGGCTTAACTGCAAACGCTTAGATACAATAAAGCAGATTTCCTGATGAATACTTATGAAATAACTTCATTGCCTATTTCCTGAGGAGACTTTGAAAGAACAGAAGTGTTGGTGTGCAGATGTACTTGGTTACACATTGCCAAATCAAACCCTGGTTCAGAAAAACACTCTGGCCTGTCATTAACTCCAGGCTCATTAACCGCAGCCACCAAACACAATGGACTTACAGACACGCCTAAACTTAAGCTTAACTTACATTCAGCATAGAAATGCTTTACTGAACTGAGAGTTAAACTGAGGCATGCTCTTGTTCAGCCACAGAGGACGGAGCTTCTTGCTGAAGGACTACGTAGGTGAAAACAGGTCTGTGCAAGAGACTGAAATATTTGCTGTCATAATAAGACTTCTGGAACGGAATAGCTATGAGCCTAATTCTTAATGCTTTCACAATGAGCTGTTCCTCCTAGCGCTGTACTAGGTGTTACAGTAACACTGAACAATAGAAATTTAATTACTATGATTTTTAAAAGCTTTACATGTGTTTAAAATTTAAACCATATCAGACCAGCGATACCAGTAATTTTGAAAGCACTTTGTGCTTCTCACCCTTCCCCCACTATGACCAACAGTTCAATCAACCAGCTAACCAATCTCTCTTTTTCCTGCATTTTGTGCATGATTTTGTTCCTTTCTGCACCACTTCTTGACTGTAGAGAGAGAGGATGGTGACTGTTTTGGTAAAACTCCTATCCTGGTCACCAAACACAACCACCAAGCGAGCAGAGCTCTTTACCGGATATTAACTCACCAAGACGTTTCTCCACAGATGTTTAATGCTTCTTGTAACCCATGAATTGTTTTCTCAGAGGACTCTTACCCACCACTAGCACACTTGGTCAGAGCTGGAGGCCGGGCTGTAAAAAGGCACTTTCACAATGTGGCACAGCTGTTCCTCCTGCCTGATGTCTCTGTAGATGTCTGCTAGGACTTAAAACTGTTGTGTTTCCTTGGATAGCTTCTTCACTGGGGTTTGAGCAACGGAGATACCACTGCTAGAGTATGTCAGGCACTAATGTCTTGGAAACAGAGGAGGAAAAGAGACAGACTTAAAATGCCCAGAGAAAATAATAAAAATATGAATATTCTTACTTCCTTTTGGCAAAAGGCTATAGGAGTTCAGAAATTAAGGGGGTCCTACAGCTCCATTGATTCGGTACCTCACTGGAGTTGTGCTAATACATACGATGTCTTGGAGTATTTAAAAAAAGGAATCAGACTGGTAACGTCTCGTTAAGCGGTGAGAGGTCAGAGAATAGAGTCCTGTACATATTTCATCAAGTCAAAATTGTACCCAGTTGATACACACTGTATGAAACACCATTTTACAAATATTTTTTTGCTTGTTCTCAGACTCAAATTTCAAAATATTTGAAAAGTTCCCAAACTTGCTAGTAAAAATCCCCAAGTCATGAGCCTGTCGGATAAAAATCTGTTCATTGTAAAAAGGGAAGGGGGCAGGGTGGGGAAGGAAAGGTTTGTTGATAAGCTTGCCACACCATTAAAGCGTTTAACCACAGCCTGGAGCTCAAATCAGCATTCATGTGAAGTTCCTACTTATTAGGGTATATGAAAAGTATTCAGCTAAATGTAGCTTATTTTTGAAGGAGATGCATCCCAGTAATCAAGGTGTAAAACTAGATCCATATTTCTTAGGAATACAGAAATGCAAGTGATAAAAATAATCCAAAACTAAGCTTCATCCCACTTGAAGCTTCTTGAGAACATACTCCTATTTGAAACAAGCAATAAAATAACACAGGAGAAAATGGATGAGCGAGAAATTGCAAAGGCATTTATCAAGACGAATCCAGGACCACATGGACTCGTCTAAATCTATATAAAGAAATGGCCTGCAACTCACTCTGAAAGTGATGGGAACCCATGCTTCAAACACATGTCTTGAAAGAGTGTCAGAAACCTCGTTCCTCTTTTGGCTGTGGTTACAGATGCTTTCTCCAGACAGCAGGCTCACTAGTTTCAATTGTCTGGAGGACTCAAAAATACATTTTCCCCGGGAAGATAGTCTGCATATGCTTACAATAAACATTAACGAAATCTAATGACTTTCACTTCAGGATAAATACTTTCAAATAAGTCTGTTAGAGACACTCAGAGTAAATTGCTATTAATTAGTGTTTCCAGTCTACTTGGGTTGTACTAATAAGCACAATCGCTTCTGAGATATCTACACATGGGATAAATCCTGCCTCTCTATGTACGCCTGCAAAAGGCCCGAGGTAGAGTGGAGATATTCTGCTGCAGGAACCCGTGCGAGCCACTTTGGGACAGGCAAAGGATCCTGCCGGTTTTCCGGCTCTCTGAACTTGGCTGGTTGAGGAACGTCTGGGAGAAGCCATCTGCACTCACTGCCGGACAGCCGCCCTGGGCTTGAGCGGGGCAAATTCTGCAGCTTTCTGGTCACAAAATACATAAGTTACATAACATGGAAACTCAGCTCTGCAAAGCCAATGAAACCACATTTTCCTATAACCGTTACTTCCCCTTTTTTGCGAGTTACTGGCTTGTAGTGGCTTGCTGTAAATTACACGATTGTATTTCTAGAGATGGGAACTTCTTTTCTTATGCTTGTGAACATAACCCGATATTGAGAGGTCCCCAGCCCTGATGGGACATTTTGGGGCACTACTGAAAGGACAGCACTCATACTAACACCTCTCAGCTCCCTTTTGCTGGGTCAAAATACGGGGCAGAAGTAAGAATTAGAATTATGCCACGATTTAAAACCAATAATGTTATCTTCAGCAATTTGAAGCTGGTTCTTGGAAAATCCCTAGATACAGCAGAGGAAAAACTCCTGGTAATTTGCTTCACCAAGTCCTGAATAGTCCTTAAATGCAATCCAATTATTTTCAAAAATTATCTGCTCTGTTTTCGTGTAATTTTTCGTAACAGCTCTGAATACCTAACGAAGCACTGCAGCAGACCGCAAGGCCTGGATCTAGCTGAGAAACCTGCCTGCATCACACAGAGCCTATGATTCCACAACTCATTAAGTCTAATTTATGGCATATGTAATTAAGCACCTTTGAATTGAACCCAGGTCTCCAGAGATAATAACACTTAGAACTTATACAGGGCTTTTCATCTTCAAAGTGCTTTACAAACATTAACTAATTAACAACATAATAAGACATGAAAGGCCAACGTCCCTACCCATAGTGCTGCGTAGCCTCTGTATAATTCAGATTTTTTGATGTTTTTCAATGCGAGATCCAATCTGGGCGCCCAGGGAGGATTTACTTGTGGTGACAATCAGGAAGCATGGCTCTGTAGGCACCGTATAGCTGAATTCCCAGTGTACTCCTCCTCTCTGCTATTTAGTGCTAAGCCAGAAGCAGCAGCTTCCAGAAGCGGAGGAAGGTACGGAAAAGAACGGCCCGCAGCAGACCAGGAGGGTGCCTGAGCTTCACGGCCTTTGGAGCCAGAGCAACGGGGCCTAATGCAGGAAGGTGTTGCTGGAGAACTCACTGCACAAGATTTCTGGTACCACCCAAGTCCATATTGGGTAAATCTAACAATAATTACATGAAGTCTCCAGGGATCGGCTAAACTATCAGGAAGAAGACCTTATTTCAGCTCAAATTCATTTTCCTAGTAAAATCTACAATGTTTTCTTTCTTCTCTCTGCTCTTCTGAAAAGTCTGAAGAATCTAGCCAGTTTGTTTGTTACTTTCAGGGTTTTTGTTTTGTTTTTTTTTTTTTTATTGCTTGGTCTAAATTACAGAAAAGCCTCTTGAGACAGGGTACGTTTGCCTTATTATCTCAATGAACATTTTCTTGGTGACGGCAATGTTGCAGATGGTGTATCAGGTTACTTGAATCCCTCCTGAATGTTGCAAATGCAGAAAGATGGAGGATAAAATAAAGGGAGCAAAGGATACGGACCGTTTCAGTGACCAGTCCTTCAGACATCCGCCTGTGTCAGTGATCGTTTCCACGAGCTTGGAATGCCGACCATTGTTGGTGTGCGTAAGCATCACCTGCACGCGGCTAAAAAGATAATGGATGTCACGGCAGCATCTCTTGTCTCTCCAGACAACATCTGCTTCCATCCCCTCGGGGATTCTACTGTGCACCAAACACTGAGAATTTGGGGACGAGCGGAAAAACGTACCAAGCATGTAAAGGAGAACCACGCGTATGTGCCTCCCTAACTCTGTACATGAAAAAAAAATAAATATCAAACTCAAGTGACTCAGTGGTGGAGCCCCATGAGAAATTAAAGACAAATGAGACATTCCACAGGCCAGCAAGGGAAATGTACGTGGGACCAGCAGGCTGTGGTGCTTCCCCACAGACAGGCAGTCCAGAACGCATCCTGAAAGGTAACAATCTTGTATGCCTACAAGAGATCCCACGATAAACACAGGGTCTAATTAAACGCGTTACAATTTTTAAATGCAAATGCAGAATAGAACTGTCAAAATGTTTTATCCCCAAAGTGTGACTGCTAACCTTCCCATACTTATTATATAGCAGCACATTTTAATTTGCCTGGAGCAGGGTTGAATAAAGCCAGCCTCACAAACACAGTAAAATGGATATTTGAGAGTTCTGCTGCTCACAGTAACTGTGTCTGAGCAAAGCTTCAAACACTGATCAATTGATTACCAGAATCAAAGAATACATTTCCCAAATGAGCTTCCTCAAAGCACTCAATAGCACCAGAAAAAAAACAGCATAAAGCTCCACGGAACAGCATTTCTTCTCTAAAATATTTACAAGTGCAACTTTTTATGGCTTTCTTGATTTGTAGCTTAGATCTGCACAGATCTGGAGTGAAGAATAAAACACTTCTGATAAATCAGTGGTTTGATTCTGTTTCAGTGCGGCAAATTCGGTTAAACAAAGACGGAAAACAGTCTGAAATGATCCAAAGGTATGCGTTAAATCCTACGGCAAATCACAGTCTCTCTGGTACAGTTGGTCAAACAATTTTTTAACCTTTAATAAACAAAATTATGGCCAAATATACAAAATACTCTCTAATTGCAAACCATGGGTGAACATTCTGATTTCGTAAGGCAGAGCTCTTAGGTTTTTTTTCCTCAGTAAGACAGATCTATTCACACTGATCTGTCCCTTCAGAATTTTCTCTCCTCACAACACTGCCTGTAAAAAAAGTCCTATGTGGCCGTGATGAGGGTGCACAAACGCGAGATGCTCGGCCTGTTTCTGAGCTCGTCTCAGGCAGTTACTGTTTGCTCAGCAGAGGCCTCTGTTGAGCTAACCTCAGCTCAGGAGAGCGCTCATGGGTATTCTCCAGCTCCTCCCCACGCTGGGACAGCTGTTTTGGGAATGACTAAATATTCACCAAAACTGCTGGTGTTCTGTCCAGCTGCCGTCATCAGTGAGTTGTTTCTGCAGCTGTCATGATGCTGTGCTTCTTTTGTTTCCTTTTTCATAAATGGGTTCCTCTGTTGGTCAACTTTGAAGAATAACTGCCTGCCAAACACACTCAGTTTAACACAATGGGATTTTGACCCACCACGTGACTGCTGTCCTAGTCTGGAAATTTTAAGGGAAAAGCCTGAAGGACCAAGCCCATTTTGTTGATTTAAATGAAAAGTTTGCTCAACAACAACTTAAAATACCAGCTGAAAAGCCCCTACCTTCAGAGCTTCTGGCATTTGATATTGAGGTTCTGATTCTGTTAGGATGCAGATTTTATAGCCCTTAATCTTTCCCATGAGCCACTGCTTCATTAAAGGGAAAAAACCAAAACCAAAAACCTACATTACACTCTCAGCAATTCTCAGAGTAACTGAGATTACACTGACCTGCAGAATTTTTCTCTTTTCTACACAAATGCCTTTCTGGAGCACGCCTCTATGCTGAAATCCTCTTGTGTAAGTAGAGAGCACTCCAGGACTCGTTGCGTCTTAAGCAAGTGAACAAATATTTAGCGTTATGACAAATAGGCAGTTGACTCTCGACCTGGACCTTTCATCTCCAACCTGGAAAAGAAGCACGGCTGAAGGAATCTGTCAGGGGGAAAAAAAAAAAAAAAACAAGCCAAATAGGAGGAGGAAAGGATAGAAATGGTGGCTGGC
>JAAGAY010044441.1:1931-17845 GCA_011801015.1 Ardeotis arabs
CACGGGCCCACCTCTCCAGCCTGTCCAGGTCCCTCTGGATGGCATCCCTCCCCTCCAGCGTGTCGACGGCACCACACAGCTTGATGTCATCGGCAAACTTGCTGAGGGTGCATTCTATCCCACTGTCCATGTCGCCGACAAAGATGTTGAATAGGGCCGGACCCAACACAGAGCCCTGAGGGACGCCACTCGTGACAGGTCTCCACTTGGACATCGAGCCGCTGACCACCACTCTCTGAGTGCGGCCATCCAGCCAGCTCCTTATCCACCGAGTGGTCCATCCATCAAACCCATGCTTCTCCAGTTTAGAGAGAAGGATGTCGTGCGGGACAGTGTCAAAAGCTTTGCACAAGTCCAGGTAGATGACATCCGTTGCTCGTCCCTTTTCCACCGATGCTGTCACCCCATCATAAAAGGCCACCAAGTTGGTCAGGCACGATCTGCCCTTGGTGAAGCCGTGTTGGCTGTCACCAACCACCTCCTTGTTCTCCATGTGCCTTAGCATGGTTTCCAGTAGAGTAGAGGGGGAGAATCACCTCCCTCAGCCTGCTGGCCCTTTTTCTTTTGATGCAGCCAAGGACGTGGTTTGCTTTCTGGGCTACAAGCATGCGTTGCCGACTTATGTTGAGCTTTTTTGTTATGCCCACCATTTTTTGTGATATCCAGTCATCCAAGAGGATTAGATGAAGTGAAAAAAACACAGAAAGAGAGATGAATTATTAAAACTAATTGATAAGAAGAAATGAGACAGAAGGGTTGAAGTGTGTGAGGGAAACGTGTACTGTGAGGGTGAGATGAAGAAACAGTGAAGAGGCCTCAAAGTAGCTATGACATAGGAAAGAGACTGGTTTTAGTGCACTAAACCCCACTATTACTTCAAAATATTATTACAGAAATCATTGAAAAAGAGGGCACCATTTCTCATTCTGAACTTGCAGTCTTCAAGTGAGGGTCTCACCAAGTTGCTAACTTCATAACTTCCACCATTGCCATTTTAGGAAACTTACCATTTACTAGACTACTTATCATTGTTTTATAGAAAATATCTATTTGTTGAAAATATCTATTAGCTGCTAGTCACAATTAAAGTGAGACTAGGAGTTAAATTCTTTTATCACTACTGTGTGTACAGCTGCATTTCTTGCATCTCTCCAAAGAAGTAATTCAAAGCAATCAAACTGAAATAACTAAATGGCAAGGTGACTGATTAATTCTTAGCCATATGAAGCACACTAATTCTCCAAAGGCTATGAAAAATGTGTAGATTTATTCTAATATATATGTTAAAAGGATATTTGCATCATAGTAAAATCTACCTAAACGAATGCTAGCATTCCTGCACCTTTTAAGTGTAGCTCAATATACAAAAGAGCTCCTAGATAGCAGTGGGAGCGGAGCCCTTCTTTTCTATTCCAGTGAAGAGAAACACAGTTCTTTGTAGTGATAAATCGTTTCATATCTACTCGGAAGAACTTCACAATCTTTTCTAACTTAATTTTAAAAATCAATATAAAGAGACAACTGTCGGTCTGAATACTGAAATTGATGTGTCATCAGAAGAGAAAGTTAATGAAGAAAAAACATCACTAAAAGGATTCAAGGTATTACCAATGAATATTAAAGGTTCAGGCCTGACATCATTGAGACTTATGTCAGCTTTTTTAGCAGCTGAGGGTCTGACTGTGAACTGTAGAGCAACATGGGGCCAGATTCAACCTACCTATATTATCTGAGATAGAACAACACATTAAAGTAGTCTCCTAGCTCCAGCAGGATCTCCTAAGTGAGGCAGCAATGATCTTTCAATGTTTTGGAGAAGTTAGTTTTCTCCACTGACACACATGTTCACCTGCATTTCCAAATGATATATCAGCTAACAGAACCCAGCAACAGAAAACATGAGTCACATCAAAATACTTTATCAGGAATAGATGCCAACTACTTTTCTGAGCAGATAGTAGAGTGAAGATATTTATTTTTTTTTTCACACAGCAACCTAGTAGTAACAGTAGGTTTAGCACTTACAGTAACAAAATTGAGATATCAATTTTGCCCATCCTCAGAAAGCTTAAAGCCATAGATCTGCCTTCTGAGAAAGTGTCTGAGCTTCCAAACTGTAGAGTAGCTTGGGGCTGAGCTCTTAGCCTTCCTGATGAAAAGGGGATACTTTTTAGTAACCAAATGCAGCATTATGGAAGTCATACAGAGGATAAGAAAAAAGAAGCCCAACTGCTCTATGACAAGGTCTCTGCTGAGCTTTAAGATCCTTTGTGATTTCTAGTCAACATTCCCAATGGTAATCATACATTTTATCCAATTATCTTTAAATGTAAAATGCACAAATACACTTTGACATAGAGTTCAGACTCACAGTCCCTCCTACCTCCTCACCCACCTAGTTAAGTGATAGTGCAGCTTAATAAGGCATCAATTTTGGGAAGTGCAAAATCAAGTTTTCTGGTCTTAATCACTTAATTAACTACTTGCACATAAATATTAAATCCTAGATACAATAATTAAACAAACAGAATAGTACAATCACGGGCAAATTAGGAGTAGCCTATTCCAGGATTTTTTCTATCTGAGACTGTTCATTGGATTTGTCCCAAATTCATAAATTTCATTGCTTAAACTTATTTTTTTTTGTAATATTGAGCACATTGTTTAATATTTTTTTTTTACTTGACTATAATAATAATATATCTTAGTAAAAAAAAAAAAAGGATTATATATAGATATTATATCTTTTATTTGGATTTTAGTTTGTTTTGGGGTTTTTTACAATGATCCCTATAAATTTAGGAAGTTATTCTGGTGTATGTGAGTATATTTATAAAATGTTACATGCATTGTATAAATAAATGTTAAGTTAAAGATTAGGCAACAATACAGAAAGGGAAAAAATATATTTTCAGTATAATTATCAATAAAATAAGTTGTAGTATAGAGCTATATTTCAATGGGTAACATACTTAGATTCCAATAGCCTTCTTTTAATAAATTTTAAACAAATTTGTCCTTATTATACCATGTATTCAATTAACAATTTGCAATATATATTCAACATGTATCTGCCTTTCACATAACTGGAATGTACAAAATGTATTAATTTTTTTTTTTATTATTTCTTGGACTTCTTTTGTGTTCAAAGCCATTAATTGAATTTTCTTGTATTCCAGCTATGGAAATTACACTGAACATCCCAAACTCATAGCACAGTTTGGGTGGATTTTGAGTTTGCTTTTGCATTTTTGAGGTGATTTCTTGGTGACCTCATGGTCACCTAATTCTATTGCTATTAGAACTGGTTATACTTCTGGATCAGCACTATCCTAAAAAGCTACAATCAGTTTGTAAGTATGGAGTCATTCACAGTCCTGGTTTGTCTGATTAGAATAAGGAACCCTGAACCTCAGCCTCTCAAACCAATGTGGGAAATAGCAGGCATAGTTCCAAATACTTAACTTTGCTCCATTCAGTTATATAGCATATACCTAAATCCTATAATCCAGCTATAGATTAGAGGATTTAGGTATAACCTTCATCCTATAACCAGTGAACTATGGGTTTCTCTCCTTCATTTAGTGATTACGTTCTACTGAACAGGAAAAGGATCAAAGCAATCAAAAGGTATTTAATGATATTATAGATTTTTTTTTAATGTGAAAGGCAAAATAATGGGAAGACCTAATCTAAATATTTTAAGTTATTCCAAGGTTTTCTTCAGCTTCACTGCTTCATGAGCTTAACACTTTTCATTCTGAAATTAAAAATTTCTCTTAATTTCATTTTAGTCAAAATCAGACTGCTGCTCTGAAGAGCTTTTGTCTTGACAAAGTTGTATTTTCTAATAAAAGACATTTCCTTATTATACTAATATCTGGTTATGATACTTATATCTGCTAACTCTAATTCTACAAGCACGCCTGCAAGCTTCTGCAAGCTTCTTCTTGAAACATTTTCTTTATCAGGATGATGCATTTGATCAGGGAGCGGGATCCTGAAGGAACAGAGCTGAAAGACTTAACCTTATAGAGTTAAAAATATCAATAAATAGTCTGCTGTAACATATTAATTGTTCAGACAACAGAAGAGACTTTTAAAGGAAAACAAAAAAAAATGCAAATGGAAACTGAATCTAAAATATTGTTTTATATACACAGTTATTCTTGGAACTCTGGCATGATAGTCTTCAGCACTTCAAGACACTTTTAGTACTCTATATGATAGAATTCTTTGTGCAAATAGACTAAATTCTGATAATCTCTCTAAGATGAATTCCTCATTCCAATGAAGTAGCATTCAACACTTTTAAAGAAATTGAATGATTTACTTTTCAAAGACTCCAAAAGCAAAATTTATTCTGATTTCAGCAGAAGTTTCAGAGATTGAATATTTTAGGATTACGTCCTAAAAGCCAGATTGAATATTCAATAACTTTTACTTACCCCAGTAGCTTTTTTCAGACCAACATCTTTATCAAACTATATTTAATGCTGAGCAGCTCTTTTCATGGTGGTCTGTAAAAACAGATTGTTTCCTCTTCTAATTAGATTTTCATTTGCATGAAAAGAGTATCTTTGATTAGAAGCATTTAGAGCTTATTTTTTACCACAGTGTTCTGTGAAGTCATAATCATTTTCATAGCAATAATTTGTGATATCACAAACAGAAGATTATTAATTCAAGTAGAGATGATAAGCTGTTAAGATCCTGTTTTAATTCAAGGTTCTTGGCCATATAGAAAATAAGAAAATGGATTATATAAAACTGCACAGCATCAGTAGATCCTGCATTAAGAGCACTGAGGACCAATGTTTATCTGCGGAGTAGGTGTCATTCGTTTTAGCTTCTCACACACAGACATACCAGTGGTTGTTTTAGCCTTGTTTTGGAAGAAGCACTTCTGAAAGGGAGTGAAAAGGTTGTTGATTTTCTTTGTTCACCAAAAAAGGGTGACACAGAGGCCAGTTATTGTAGGAGAATGACATAGCTTCTTCTGAAAAACATTTGATGATTCACTGTAAAGCTAGAGAAAAAGAAAAACTAATATAATTTATTGGGAGAGATATATCAAAACACTTTTATTTAGAAATTATAATTTGCTACTGAACAGATGCATCTTAGCGCTTTTTAGAGAATGCTTTGTTTATAAACAAAATAAATGTTTCATTTAATCTCTTCTTTAAAAAAAACTTTTCATCTTCCTTCACACACTTATCAACCATCTTAAATGTAAATGGGGTTTTTATTTTTTAACAACTCATCTATTCAGCCTGAATCATCTGTCTGTGGTAATATAAATTGTTACTATAGCTTTACATACATTTTGCCCTATTGAAAGATATTTTTTATTGTAATACCTGGATTCTGGAATTTTGACCCCTTTTTGGTTAAACATTTGGATTAATTTTTTTTACCCTTGAGGTCATCTTTTAAGACAAAGATGTTTCCAGAAGCTCCCAAGGAGTAAAACAGTGGATTTAAATTAATTATGTTAGCAAAAGTCTCAAAGTATATAATATTGCATCAAATGTGTAGCATTATTGTAATCCATGAATCATATCACAATTTTCACAGACAGATCTTGTAACTAATTAAATAAGGACCTACACTCATTTGTAATTGTTCATTTGTACTCCAATTTTAGAAAGTACTTATTCCCATCAAAATTACAGATCCACTAAATTTCATAAAAGTGCTACTATCCATGGATGACCAAGCTGTAAAAGCTTTAAAGTATGGGATATTTCTTGTTCATAGAAGCATACGGACACAAAATCAAAATAAATTAATTTATGACAGCTTTACAAGTTACTGTTCATCAGGTGAATTACAACAGACCATACATGTACACTTAGCTTTCCCTAAATTGTGAGGTAAAATGCATTAGTTTAAACTAATTTCATGGGGGTATAAATTTTACGTTGCCTTTTGGCAAGGTTAAGACACCATGTAGCCCATTGCAATGATACAGTAGCTGTCTGCTATCTTGTTGGAAGGCTGCAACTCAGACTGGATTGATCCAGATAAAGCTCTTAAACTATCAGATTTGACTCCTGTAGAAGATATATTATTTTTTATCTCAGTGATTGAATACGATTGATCATATATTTAAAAAAAAAAAAACAGCCAGTGCTTATTCAAAGAGTCAGAAAGAGGAAGCTTTACCATTTTCTGCTAATTTCATTGATTTAATTGCATCCTCCTTTTATAAAAAAACATGCCTTTCATTTCTAATTTCACTACATTTCATAATTTCAAGCCATGCTTCTTCTTACATCTTTCTCTATCAGATGAAAAAGCCCAATAAGTCACCGGAATTTTCTGTACATTGATACTTATACATCATTTTTAGTTTATTTGAATACTGTCTCGTGATACTTGTAATTTCTATAATAGTATCAGCTCCAGTGAAGGAAATTGCTATCAGAAATGTTTTTTAATTCATCCTTCAAATTTGCATTTGTGATATACATCTTCAGGTCTCTTCATCAAGTATTTCTGATAATTTACTAAAAACTGGCTATAAGCATCACCCTACTACCATATAATTCTAAATATAGCTTTGCAGTACAACAGTGAAGACAGAAATCTATGAATGGTTCTTCCAATATATTTGCAACTTGCAAGCTTTTCAACAAATAAGGAACTTGACCATGCCATTTTCATTTTGTCCTGTCCTCATTTTTTTTTCTATTTTTATGCTTTTAGAATTAACAAGATCTTGTTGTATGTTGCTTCAAAGCAAATTATGAATAAAGCTACTGGCGAAACTGTATGGAACTACTATTCCATTACATTTACCTGTTACACCTGGAACACAAAATATGAGCTTTCAGATTCCATAATAATATAAATAACAGCAGATATGAATCAGTCTAAGCATACTAATTAACTTGAGATTTTTCACCTTGTCAGATTTCTCTTAAAATATTTTAATTTCCTACTCTACTCCCATTTTTCAGGCCAGGATCTTACAATTAAACAGAATAAGCAGAATTTTAATCCTAAATTACTAATATTAACAAAGGAGTCAGAATATGGACTGGTAAGCAATATTGCATTCTTCCTGAATAAAGCACCATGAAATTCCTTCCAACTTGAACAAGAACCACTTCATTTCTTTGTGATATTCCATTGCCTAAAATACAAGTTTCTATAGTTGTCGTAGTTTAGCCCTGCTAGGGACCAAGCTACACAGTCTCTCGCACACTCCCCCCACCCACCGAGGGAACAGGAAGAGATAATATAACAAAAAAGGCTGCAGATTTGAGATAAGGACAGGAAAAGATCCTTAAAGTTACCGTTACGGGCAAAAGAGATTCAACTTGTGGAAAACTATTTGTTTATTATTAAAACCAATGCAGGATAATGAGGAAAAGAACACAGCAACTTCCTCCTCACCCTTCCCTCTTCTTGGGTTTAGCTTAATTTTAAATTATCTCTACCTCCCCCCTGCTCAGTTCATAACTTGTCGCTTTACGCTGCTCCTTCCTCCTTCGGGGGGAATAACTCCTCACATTCCTCCCCTGCTCCAGTGTGGGGTCCCTCCCACAGGCTACAGTCCTTCATGAAATGCTCCAGTGCAGGTTGTTTTTCCATGGGGTGCAGTCACTCAGGAAGAGACTGCCCCAGCGGGGGCCCTCCACGGGCCACAGTCTCCTTCAGGCATCCACCTGCCCCAGTGTGGGGTCCTCCACAGGCTGCAGGTGAATCTCCGCTCCTCCGTGGGCCTCCATGTGCTTCAGCATGGGCTGCACCATGGGCTCCAGGGGAATCTCTGGCAGGAGCTATATTACTCCTCTCCGTCCTTCTTCACTGACCTTGGCGTCTGCAGCTGTTCCTCTCACAAGAAATTCTTCACAACAGGCAGGCAGACGCCTCTCAGGTTCTCTTCACATCTCATCTCATCTCTTCAATTCTTGCAGCCAGGCCGGGCCGAGTTGGGCCCAGACAGCAGCCCGGCAGGAGGCCAGAGGGTGAGAGCCGCAAGGCACACAAGGCTCGCGCCTCCCCCTCTCTGCCCCTCACTTCAACTTCTTCACATCCTCACTTCTTTTTTTTTAATTTTATTTTTCCCCTTCTTAAATACGTTATCACAGAGGCTCTATGACGGAACATTCTGCTTCCAGTTGGCTCAGCCCTGGCCAGCGGTGGATCCATCCTAGGCCCAGCCGAGTCCACTGGACAAAGGGGAAATTTCTAGCCACTGTAGCCCCCCCTCACTAAACCAACACAACAGTAAATTGAAGACGGTAAGTATACACATAGCACATACAAATATCTTTCTAATTATAGCCAAATTATGTGTGAGTTCAGAGAATTATCTGGCTGAGGACTACAACTAAAGAACAACTGCTGTTCTCTCCTACAGCTGGCTCTTCTAGGCAGTTAAAAGTCTTGTTAATCCTTGCTTAATCTCCTGTGTTTACTAGACTGTGCCTCCTCTCAGGATGACACCAATGGACTGGGCATGTATAAATACCATGTTACTTTTCTTCCACTGTACAACCTATACTTACATTCAGCTCAATAAATGTTCATATATTAATAAAAGTATACTCTGGCACAAACTTAAGAAAAAGTATGTTGTGAGACATGAGAACTGTTCCTGCAGCAAAAGAACAAGTGTGCAGCATGCAAATAACAACTTTTCCTTGCTTTACTGAGATACAGTGAAGACTAACATCAATTGCTTCAAGATAAGTTCACTTCTTCACAATTATAACTTGTGTTTTTTCATTGCTCTATACACTGGACAATGACCAGAGTGCCGTTTTATTAACTTGTGTGCTTTCAGAGCTCTTATGAATATTTAAAATACAGATGATTTTATACTTTAGATACTTGACATATCCATGAATTGCTTTATAATAAACAAAGCAAATTATTTAGCAGAGTATCTAGAGTTTTTAAAACAAATTGCCATTTCTGAAAACAGCCTTGCCTTCCAGTGTCAAGAGACTTGCATAAGGATAAGTATCACTAGAGAAAGAATCTTCTAAACCACCATTTTTTTCAAATGTTACTGGTTTTGAGGCATCAGACTAAATAAATCAACAGAAAAAAAAATGTGTTAGCTCTTCCTCATACAAAATCATGTAGTATTCTCAAGAACTGTGAGAAAACACATAATTCTGTTATAATATAAATACTTGGATACCTAAATACAAATGTCATCATATATCTTTGTATTAAATGCTAAGATAACAGACCTCAAAAATTCTACAGAGAGACCTACAAGTAGACATGAGCTACATAATATTAAAAGGATTTTTTTTTTTTTTTCAGAAATTGAGAGTTGTGGGTTGAAATTTTTTCAGAAATTGAGCTTGGAAAGTAGTGAATAGTCTATCCCTAATGCTATTCAAATCAAATGGCATTCATGACATGCACTGGTTTCAGCTGAAAACTAAGCACATATTATGTGTCCTGTTGAGTTGAACAAGACTATTCAGTGCAACAGATATGATCCTTAGCACATCACAGAATTCATCTTTTTTGTAATACAGAGGATTATAACAGAGGGCCACAAAGATGATCAGAGGGCTGGAGCACCTCTCCTATGAGGACAGGCTGAGAGAGTTCAGGCTGTTCAGCCTGGAGAAGAGGAGGCTCCTGGGAGACCTATAGCCTTCCAGTATCTAAAGGGGACCTATAAGAAAACTGAGGAGGGACTTTTGACTAGGGCATGTAGTGATAGGACAAGGCTTTAAACTGAAAGAAGGTAGATTTAGATTAGATATAAGAAAGAAATTCTTTATTGTGAGGGTGGTGAGGCAATGGAACAGGTTACCCAGAAAAGTTGTAGAGGCACCCGCCCTGGAAGCGTTCAAGGTCAGGTAGAATGGGGCTTTGAGCAACTTCATCTAGTGGAAGGTGTCCCTGCGCATGGCAGGGTGGGTGTAACTAGATGGTCTTTAAGGTCTCTTCCCACTCCGACCATTTTATGATTCTGTGATAAACAAATAATAATTTATGTTACCTTTTTCTATGCAGGCTCATCTATTGATTTCATGAACTACTCTCTAAGACCTGGCTAAGCAGGCCTTCAAGAAAGGAGGAGGGAGGTATATTTTCAAAGAGCCTTTAAGAGAGCTGTTTAATTAAATGTGTTCCAGTAGTAAAGATGTAGATAACCTAATGGTTGAACAGAGATGCCTATTCAAGGAGTTTCTTGGTTCTGAAGAAATAAAAGTTAATCTTCCTCTTCACTTTTTACAAAGTGAATGTCTCTTTTTATTAGAATGTATGTATGCATATACTTGTGTACAATTTAGTGTATCTGATATCAAACAACACTTGACCTATATGAGTTACAGATGCAAGAGGGCAAATAAGCAATCTGTTGATTAGTTTCATGTGTGTAAAGCATGCAAGGAAGTCAGACGTATCTCAGTTTCATGTAATGATTGAAAATATTTATTTCAGTGAAATTTGTATCATATTCACTAACTTTTGAAAAAAAACACAGCAAAGTATTATAAGGTAAACTTATTAAGTTAAAGAAAACCTAATGAAAGGAACATCCATTTGATAAAAAGTCAACGTATTAGTAGTTCTATGATTTATATCTGGTAACATTAAAGAATGTAATCTGTGCTTTCCTTACAATTATTCTGTTATGCTTCAGCTAATGATACAATGAGCCCACAGTGTAACTTTATTAGGTACCCATCTAGAATTGTATTCATATAAAACTCATTGATCCATCAAAGATGTATTCCTAGAAAATACCCAGTTCACTGAGTTGGTCATATTCAGTATGCTAATTAGTATTTTTTTTTCCTCTAACTGTGAATCTGTGTTTGTACTCTCCAGATAAAAAAGGTCAGTTAGCATTTGTTCTGAGTCAGAAAAATAAATCAAGTGCATGTCAGAAATATTCAAAAGGCATCTTCAAACTATTTAAAAGGATCATTTTATACTCCAGATTTTTTGTGAGTGATTCATATTTTTAAGCTCAGCAACAAAAATCCATCATCTTTGCAACAGGAAGTCTTTGAGCTACTAGCTGAAATTTCTCATTGAAGAAATATCTTGCAGTTAAAGAACTTGGGAACTTAGATGTTACTCCTTTTTAAACACTTTCAAAAGATGAAAGTATGGTCTTTGTAGCACCTACTTATGTGAAAAAAAAATTTACAGGAGAAATTTATCAAATCAAAGAAAATATGTTGGCTGCCCAACAAAAATCTCCTAAATAACTTCCATTTGGCAAGCCACAGGGTGTTACTGAAGATACAGACGGTGTTTTGCAAGAGAAGTACAATTCTTGAGTCTTCAAATAAAACCTGAAAAACTATAAGCATAATTGAACATAGTAATATTGCTTATTAGCTCAGAACTGACAATGTGCTTACCAGTATTAATATTAATTACTTAATTAATTAATATTGCTTACCTGATATTAATACACTTCAGGTGCCTAACGTGCAGTAAATCCATCTTAAAAAGGAATGTGAATGTGAAGATTTTTCCTTACTAAACAATGTTTCTTATCTCTCCATTTTCTGCCTTTTTTCATGGTCTTTTCTAAGTTTCCATTCTCCAGTTTCACTTTCCTTGGGCTTCATTTTCTTTTGATCTTATTAACTAACCCTGAAGAGTTCTATGACATCCCTACCTACTTACTGAACTTTAAAAAGTTAACCTAACTAAGTATTTATCAGCATACACCTTGAATACTCTTTTAGTTTCCTGCATCCTTTTCTTTGGTTTATCTTCTCCAACTGTACAGTAAATTTCTAAAGAGAAATGGAGTTTTTTCCCACTCTGTTTTATGACAAAGAACATTTGTATCATTTTGATGAGGCCTTTAGGTACAATCATAAGATAAATAACATAATTCACAGTAACAGAAAGATGTTAAAAATATGACCTTAGGTACTCTTTGTGGATTTTCCTTTACTTTCAGTTTATGAGCTTCATATACTGTGTCAAGCAAAATTTACTCTATATTCTGTAAGACAAAGGTAGTTCATTTACTTACATGAGTAAGATGATGGCAAAGTAAACTACTTCAGTCAAAAGAATAGCTGATGAGAAAGGAGCTATTACTCTGCAGTTGAGATGGCGTGTTGTTGCATGGTATACCATGGTAGGGGTTTTTTTTTCTTGATTTCTTGTTGAAGCGTGCTAAAATGAAGTAGGTACAAATAAATTAAAATAAAATAAACCCCTTGGACTTAAATAGGAATTTATCATGAATGATGGAATAGATCTTGAATAAATGTCTTCTCTCTGTGATCTGTATATCTACAGCTAGGTATTTATGCATGTACATACATAGAAACCTTAATAGGTCGACCTATACCTACATCTCTGCTTGAAGTAACAGTCTTTTTTGCTATTCCAGACTACAAATTTTGTAAGTATATTTCAATGAATTTAGGTAATTAGCTGTTAAATCTCATTAAAAAACCCACAGTGGTATTCTGAAGACTTCAGAATGGAATTCTGGTTCCATTCTAACAATAACACTGGTCTGTTTAGTGAGCGATATTTTTAGGAAAGGAGTGAGGATGGTTCTTCCCTCAGGGTATTATTGATGAAAAGAGCTCTAAAATGCCTAGTTATTATTATCACTTTAGCATCAACAGGTAGAATCCATCCCACACAGATAAAAAGAACAAAAAAAAAATTAATTTACTTATGTGGTTCACTGGAATGCTCTGAGAGAGTTTTTCAACATTGCTCCATTTCTGCATAGAAATTAATGCATTTCATTAGATCATTGCTATAACTGCAAACCCACTAAAAATCTCAGCTATTGCAAAGGACAGATATTTTACTTTTAGCTCAGTAATATTTTACCTTTAGCCTCTGTAATATTTCTTAATTGCTACACAGTTAGATCTCAGCAACTAATATGTCTTTATTCTGTTACTGTTACATTTTCCCTAGTTTAATCTTATAAAGATAATTATACAATTTCTATGATCAGTGGATTAGACTACCTTCTGTGTTTTATATACTCTTTCTGAATCTCTGCAAAAGCTCACACTCAGTTGACATTGATTACCTGATATAATGTTATTTTTATTTTTAATTACAAATCAACAAAACCACAAACTGCTATGCAGTCTGGAAGCTAGTAGATTTGTCCCTAAATTTCTCAGTCATTACTTCTCTAAAAGGAACATATAAAAAAAAATTTCTATTTGAGAAACAGAGCAATGAGGTATCATGAAATGTACATTTAAGGGAAGTCTGTTAAACTCCCTTTACTTTCTACTGCAAAGGTATGTCCTGAAACACATTTATTTGTGATAAATTTGTAACGTTACCCACAGCTACCATTCTTCCATAAGATATCATCTGAATCCTGAACTGCTGAACTTAGCCTCTTGAGTAAATTCAATCAGGTTGTGTTACAGCAGATAAATTGTTCCAAAAAATACATATTGTAGTAAAACCCCAACATCCTTGGACACATGCAGAAACAGAAAAATCTCTATAGCAGCTAATGCTGCTATGTGAAAATTTAGGAGCAATTTAAGAATTTAAAATATGCCTTACTGAAAATCTTGATGGTTGTCATAGTTTAACCCCAACTGGCAACTAAGTACCACATAGGTGCTCATTCACTTCCTCCTGGTGGGATGGGGGAGAGAATCAGAAGGGTAAAAGTGAGAAGACTTATGGACTGAGACAGAGACAGTTTAATAGGTAAAGTGAAAGCTGTGCACACAAGCAAAGCAAAATAAGGAATTCATTCACTACTTCCCATCAGCAGGCAAGCATTTCAGACCACCCCCACACAGTACATTTGTTGCTCAGTCAACCGATGGAGGGCTGGATCTGCTGGTTGTGACTGTGTGAAGCTGGACTCCAGCAGGCTACTGATGAGTGAAGGCCTCCTTAACACATCTCTCAGGCTCCACCCTTCATGCTTTGATGTCATCAAATGTATGAAAGAGTGAAGTTCATGGTTATGTATTTTGAATTTAGATTGCAGAAAACCATCGTTCAAGAAATGTAGGTTTCCTTGTCCACATCATATTCTGGATTTCATGGCATCCATGAGCCAGAAAAAGCTGTATCTCATGGTATAGTTCTACAGCCCTCATACTCCCTACCAGCTGAAGCTCTTAGAATAAATACCCCCTACATCAATAAACCATGCGTGAAGAACTGCACAGTAGCAATAAGTAAGACAACATCAGGTGGAGTACCATGGGTTTCTCCTACAGTTTGGAACTATCAGAGTAGGCAAATGTTCCTGGAGGCATCAGTAGATCATGGGGTGACTATGAGCCACAAATACGATACAGGCAAACGCATTATTGTGTGTCAGGCAAGATATTTCCATAGGAAATGCAAGTATTGTGCAAAGCCCTGGTGAGAATTCACCTCTACCACTATGGACATTTCTCATTCCTCGAGTTCAAGAAAGATAAATTCCATCTAGGATGAAGACAAACAAAGACTAAGAAGCTGATTAGGGACGTGGAGGTCCTACAGAAAAAGATGATGACTAGAAGAAGCAAGACAAAGGCTGAGGGAGCTGCCATCAGTTTCAAGATAGGTACGAAGGATGAAGGACAAAGGAGGAAAAGAGCTATTGAAGTGCAAGGAAAAATATGATAAAGAACACAAAACAATTCAGGACTTCTTTCCAAGAAGAAGACTTCACCATAAACAGCATGTGCATGATGTGTCTACAAAGTTCATGCAGAGGGAACAAAATCACTTTCTTTCACCTCTGGTATCAGCACAACCAAATGAATGTGTATGGTACAAATGCTGTTATTTGCATAGTCTGGATGTACATACCAATTTTGGCACCAACATATAAAATTACAAAAATAGTACTTTCCTCAGTCTTTCAGTACTCAAAATACTAAACCCTAAAGGAAAAACAGATTTGCAAGGGTTTAGATAAGATCTGAACATCCTCCCACAAAGTGAGGTAGGCAAGTGGGATGGAGGGATATAGATTGTTCAGGAGGGATAGGGAGGGTAGGAGAGGTGGAGGGGTTGTGCTTTGTGTAAGGGAGAGGTTTGTCTGAACAGGCCTTGCAGTTAGAGATGATGTGATTGAGAGTCTCTGGGTGAGGATTAGGGGGATGGAAGACAAAGCAGATCTCATTGTGGGTGCTCACTATTGATCGCCCAGCCAAGATGATAGCTCTGATGAGTTATTTTGTAGGCAATTAGGAGGATTCTGGATCGGCAACCATTGTCCTTATGAGAGATTTCAACTTCCCAGACATCAACCGGGAATATCATACTGCTGTGACAAGCAAGTCTGGGAAATTCCTGAAGTTTGTTGAAGACAATTCCTTGTCCCAAGTACTCAGTGAGCCAACTAGGAAAGATGCCCTCCTAGATTTGTTATTTGTGAATAGAGAAGGACTCATGTGGGATGTGATGTTAGGTGACTGTCTTGGCCACATTGATCACAAAATGGTTGTTTAAAATGTTTGATATAATGAGGAAAAAGGACAGCAGAGTTACTATCCTGGATTTCAAGAGAGTAGACTTTAAGCTAATCAGGGAGCTACTTAGCAGTGTCCCCTGGTAGTCTGCTTTTGAGTACTTAGGGATCCATGAGTGCTGGTCAGTTCTTAAGAACAACCTTTTAAAAGAACAAGAGCAGCAATCCCATTGTGTCCTAAGTTGAGGAAGCAGGGCAGAAGATCAGCTTGACTGAACAGGGAATTCTGCTTGGAGCTCAGGAGGAAAAAATAATTGTATGATCTCTGGAAGCGAGGTCAGGCTTCACAGGAAGATTACAGGTAGCCAACACCTCATGTCTGTCAGTGTTTAAAAGGCATTTAGACAATGATCTTAATATCATGCTTTAACTTTTAGTCAGCCCTGAAGTGGTCAGGCAATTGGACTAGATGATCATTGTAGGTCACTTCCAACTGAACTCTCCTCTCCTCTCCTCTCCTCTCCTCTCC
>JAAGAY010044493.1:3815-50301 GCA_011801015.1 Ardeotis arabs
AAAAAAAAAAAAAAAAAAAAAAAAGGCACTGGCTGTTTTTCATCCAAACACCACTGCAGGGAGAGGGGGCGGGGAGGGAGAAGCAGCACGGCTTATTGCACATAAAAATGCTGACAATGTCAGGGAGCCGTCCTGGGAAAAATATCTCTTTCTTAAAAGGAGAAAGGAGGAAAAGCAGCGAGCTTTAAGGGTTTTTTGTTGTTGTCATTAAGTAAGACGGGACAGTCTTTTACAGCTTCTTACAGTGCAAATTCATCGCCGTCACTGTGAAGGGGTTTTGCATCTCACCCTTGCTTTATGGAAGGCAAGTTTGAGGCTGACACAGTTCATTACTTGGAGTTTCCATGCAGACCAGCATCCCTGGGACAGTCCTCCGTCCCCGGCGACGCCGAGGCGCTGTGGAATGGTGCTCCCTTTCCTGCGGCTTGGAAACACGCTTGGGTTGGCAGCTGCCCCGTAGGGCTGGTGCTTGTCCCCACAGCAGCAGTGTCCTCGCAGTGCCCGTGTCATTCTGGGCACCGCTGCAACCACGGGGCTCCCTGAGAGCGCGGTGCCCCCGCGGTACGGGGGGGGGAGATGGCTTGGAGGAGCCCCCACCCCTCTTCTTGGCTTTGTACCCTGACACAGCGCTTTGCAAGCTGTAATTTGCATTGCTTGGGGCCGTTAAAAGATTCGTCGAGCTCTTGCAGGGCGGCTGATGGGTTTGGTTTGAGATGAAGCGCCCCATATTCGGGCGCGACGCCCAGAGTCCCCACAGAAACCCGCACCCCCAGTAACTGGCTCTCCCCCCACAGGTGGATGTGACAGCCATGGCGCGGCTCTTCGGCTACGTGGACGTGACCGACTCTGGCTTCGTGGTGGCTGTCCTCTCCGTCGCCTTCAACCCGCTCTTCTGGAACGTGGTAAGAGCCGCCTGCGTGCCAGCCGTCCCGTGATTTTGAACCTTCCTTTGCCAGCTCCTCTGGGCCGCACTGGAGGAAAAACCTCTTTTGAGGAAGCGTGCTGGGCTGGGTGGGGCGAGCAGGGCTTGGTTATTAGGTGTTAGAAGTGGGTGAGCAGGGAGCTGTGCTGCAGAGAGAGCTCCTGGGGACAGGAGTGGCTGTGATGGTGTCACAGAGGAGATGAAAGCATCCTCTGCTCCTCCCAGCCCAGCAGCTGGGTACTGGTCACCACTGGGACTGAGTTTAAATGGCATTCGCCCCCGGCGGGGGGCTGCACTGGGTACCATACCTGCTGCTTCCCCTTGAAATATGTTGGCAGCTGGTTGTGTGGATGGCAGGAAGCAAAAGCAGCCAGGCAAAAGTTAACCTGCAGAAATTCCCCCTCCATCGTGCTGCAGAGTCTGGCACAGAGCTGCGGAGCTGGCAGCAAGCCAGCCCTGAGCAGGAGCAGGGATACCTGCGCGCGGGGGATGCTCGCGGGCTCTGTGGGTGCCGTAGCGCTTCGGGAGCCGAGACTGGAAGAGTCTCCGCTGCCCTTTACCGCTGCGGTTTGCTACTGCCCTGCGAGAGCAGCGAGAATCATTGCTGGCCCCGTTCTGGAGCGTTGCAGGGCCAGTGTGCCAGGCGGGGAGCCCAGGCCGGCTGCAGCACAAGGTGACTCCCACCCCGCAGCACCCTCGGCAGCACAGCTGAGGTGCGGGGTGAAACCTTCTCCCCGCGAGCGCTCCTAGGAACGGGATGTCATCTCAGCCAAAAATTCCCCAAACCGTCTGCCAAACCTCCCTGCAGGGATTCTCACCCTGGGGGAGTCTCCTTAAAAAGGCCTTGTTTTTCCAGAGGGGGAGGACTTGGCGCTCTCTGAGCGCGGGGGCTCTTGAGATTGTCTCACGCTGGGCTTTGGAAAAGCGAGGCTCTCCTGGCGGTGAGTCAGTTTGGAAACCTCCGTCGGAGCTCTTTGTTGCAGCCTCCCTAATTTTTCATGCAACTCGTTATTAAAAAGTCTCACGGTGTCTGAAATGTGAGCTAGAATATGCCACATTATTTCGACTGCGGAGTCATCGTTTAGCATAAAGAATCAATGAGCAAGAAGATTCAGGATGTGGTCTCTGGGGGGAGAGACCGGCTCCAGCAAGAAACTGCATAAAAGGGAAAGAAAAAAAATACTTTATTAGCGTCTGCTGCTACGCCTGCGACTCGTGGGACGCCTGCAGCTTGGGAAATGGGGTTGCTTTTTGGATCAAGAGTTTGGCTGCTGTTAAAGGACAGGGAAAGCTGATGTAACAGCAGGAAGTTCACATGCTGTTGTCCCATTCCAGCGTTTGAAGAGCATTGCCGTTGGCGGCAGGTGGCACTGCAAGCAAGACGTGCAGGGCCTGCGCCTGGGAGCAGAAGGCATCTCTGCGTGGGTTTGCAGGGACCAAGCAGAGCTGCTGTGCTGGTGGAAAGCTCTGGGGAGGTGAGCGTGGCCCTAGATGTGTCCCCGGCTGCAGCGGGGCCCGCTGGCTCTCGCAGTCCGTGTGCCTCCAGCCGTACGCTTGCTCTGCCCAGGACCCCGAGCATCTCACTGGTGTTTTCAGGCTCTGCCAGTCCTGGCCTGTGGCTCGCACCAGGCGCTGCTGGAAGGCTTTTTGCAGGGTGCTGTGGGACCTGCAGCCCTGAGCAATCCTCTGCTATTGGAGTGTCCCCAGCCGTCCCTGGATTTTCCCTGACCTGCTTCCTTTACCTCTTCCCTGTCCTTTTTTCCATGTGATCAGTGTCCCTTGCCTGCAGCCTGCCAGCAGCTCTTCTTTCTTTCTCTACATCCCTGCACAGGCTCCCTTTGTCTTTTGCTATTTGAGTTCCTTCCCCGCAGCTGAGATCGCTTCTGCATCTGAATTACTTGGGGCTTGCAAGAGCTTTAGCGCAAAGACTGGATTTCAGTGCAGTGCCCAGCACTCTGTGCTGTCTGTGCTTAGTAAATAATGGGGGACCCTGGTCAAAACTCCTCCTGTGCGTGAAATTCCTGATTTGGGTAGAAATTGGGTGGGGACGCATTGATTTAGTTCAGTGTCTTAATTCCCCATTTCTGCTGAACTCCGGCCAGGCTTTTTGCAAAGTTTGGCGCCGGGTTGTCCTCACTGTGCAGTGCCTCTGGATAGATATGTGGTGGGGAAACCCCGGCTCCGTGCGGTGCTCGGCCGATGGAGAGGCCTGGGGCGTAGCGAGCTCTCAGCAGTCGCGGGGCGTTCACCCTGGTGAGCAGCAGGCTTGTTTCTTTGGGACAAAACCTGCAGGTTTTGGGGACGAAGGACAAAGTCTGGAGGCAGTGGGGGAGCGTGGCTCCTGAGAATAGCCGGGTGGATTTATGGACTTTGGTTAAGAGAGCAATTTACAGGACCAGAGCCTAAGTGGGGCAATTTGCAGGACTCCAGCCGGGCTCTGCTGATGCTCCCCACTGTTCTCCACAGCGGAGAAAAGCTTTCTGAAAATGGCCTCAGGACTCCCAATTCCCACCCTTCTCCATGCAGTCATGTGTCAAAGGATACCACAAATGTCATTCCGGAGTCGCCCACTGCATTTCCCCACCAAACCCAGGGCTCACAGCCCCTCTTCTGCTTCCCACCGCTCCCTGTGCCAATTAAAATCCCGCCTGTCCCAGGACAGCCCCCACGTTACGTTGTGCATGGCACAGCTTGGATGTCTTCCTGCACTATTCTCTGGGGTTTTTTATTTATTTTTTTTTTTTTTTGTCTCTCCTCCTCATGCTGTCTGTGCTTTCCCACTCGCTGTGGCTGTTACCAAAGAAGCCGCTGGGAGCCACGATCTGTGTGAGGCGGGGTGCAGGCAAAGCCCCGAAAAGCAGCAGCAGAGCTGTTTTGGGGACGATGTGGCTTAAAACTCCCCAAGGATGTTCAGCGCAGCCGGGAGACCCGAGCCGCCGTGGGGCTGTTGAGGGGCACCTGTGGAGGAGTAGGCGTGTCGCTGGAGCCGTGCCGTAAAACGTTAATGAGGTCAGAGCGGTAGAAACTTCAATAAATCCCATCTGTGTTTGGAAAGCCGCAGAACGATGGGAGAAACTTCCCATCCCTTGGTAACTAAGGAAAGTATTCAATAACGACTCCTTGGGGACAAACATTTTCAAGCCAGGAGGGGCAGATAACTTGCATGCGGAAGAGCTCGCTGAGCCTTGGCGAACGGGGAGTTTCTAGAAGGCTGGAAGGTTTCTGACGCTCAGTAGCAAACAGGCAAGTGGCATAGCTGCGAGCGAAGGTAGTCTGACGTCCGTCACCACGCAAGTGAGTTTCAAGTGGGGAGCGCATCCATCAGCAATCTTTTTCTTGATTTGAGCCTCTTAAAAATTTACGGCTGGCGTCACGGACCGATTTAGAAATGGCACATCTTCAGCTGCCGCCCGAGAGCTCGCTCCGCCCGTCACCTCCGCTGAACCCCTCGAGACACCCGTGCATCCTGCAGGGATCCGCACGGCGAAACCTCAGATGTCACAGTTGGGAACGGGCTTACCGTAATTTAGTATAATTTTAAAGAAAATAGACTCTATCAGACAAACGTGATTTTATTCTTCAAGGTTGCAGCTTTTCCTCTTCAGGGGAACAAGATCTCTGCTCTAGACTTCTGTCAAGTGTTTAAACTGCGTGAGGTTTTGATTAAAGAAGTAGTTGCACAGGGACCTGGGCTGACAAGGCCTGGCTCCTGATGGATGTGTATCTCTTGGTTCATTTATTTTTAATTTCCCATCCTTTTCTCCTTCTTTGGAGACTAGAGGAATCTGCCAAGTGGATAAGAAGTGCTTGTGCTGGCGGGGAGCGGGGAGTTTGCAGGCACTGGCAGCCTGATTTCACCTACCTCTGACCACTTCTTGCTAAACCCAGAGGAACGTGCCTGGCCCAAAACCTCCCCACGCTGCTGGGAAGTGGCTGGGAGCTCGGGAGCTGTTGGGATTCAGACCCCAGTGAGCCAAACTCTGAGAAACCTCTGGGAGCAGGAGAAAAATGCCTGGTGCTGGGGAATTTCAGCAGCTCTCGCTGTCTGTCTTACAAAAGGGAGGGAATGAGCGGTGGCTTGATGACGGCGTGTTAGCAGCTCGCTGGGGAGAGGAAATTGCAGGGTATGAAACGGCTGTGCGAGGGCTGGGGCGGGGCAGAGCCTCGCGGGGAGCACACCTCGCTTAGCTGGAGTTTACAGGGTTGGGAGATGAGTGAGTCGGAGCGGTTTAATGGTCTTTTCTGGCCTTCAGATTTTGCGAGAGTGTCGTGGGCTCCCCCACGAACCTCTGCCTGCCTGCAGCTGTGGGTGAGAGCAGGAAAACAGCCCTCAACCATCTTCTGGAAAGTGCTTTTAGATCTCCTCATAGAAGCCACGGCGCAGTGGCAATGATTATCTGCTTATAACAGATGCAAGATCAATAGTGGGGCTTCAAGCTATGCTGCAAGGCAATTGACTGCAGAAAGTGTTTCTTTATGGGGTAAAGCTGGGCTTGCAACGAGGCTTGGATTTGCTCTTACATCTCCAGTCTTAAAATGTCACCACCAGCTCTGATGCCTTTCATCCTTTGTGCAGGGAGAGAACGCACATTATTCGTAATTGGACTCTCTACCAGGCAGCAATAGCCCGTTTCATTTCCTACAATGCCTGAGAAAAAGCCAGGGTTTGCTTTTTTTTTTCTCTCTCCCCCAAACAGCATTGAGTGGCAATTTTATTCCGAGTGACTTGGTAACGCTTCCCACTCAGGTGGCGAGGGCTTTGCAGCGATGCTGTAACGCGTGCGGTGAGCGGACGGCATTGATTCTCCAGCCATCTCATAACGGAGTGAGGGCTGGCCGGCTGTGTAACACTGCGCCCGTTTACCTCCTAAATTCAGCATTTCCAGCGTGTCGGCACCGCTGTGAGCCCCATAACAGGCACCAAAACTGGGTTGCTGGCTGGAGTGACACAATTAGGAGGGCTGTCACCTTGAGGGAGAGCCACATCCTTCATCCCCGCACCGCTTCCCTGCAGCCTCCCAGCAAGAGGTGGTGGTGGTTTCATCTAAATCCTCTTGAAGAAGCCGTGCAATCTCTTTTTACGATGTCTTTGCAGGCTGAGCTGCCTGCAGCAGTGAGGATCACGGAGCCCAGCCTGGCTGGACAGCTGTGAGCTGGGAGATGCTTCATCTGTGTGTCGAGCCAAGCGAGGTCTCAGCCCTCGTGGTAATCATTCCAGCAGCCGCCCAGCCACGGTGCACGGGTACCTGCCAAGGCGGAGCGTGCTTGGGTGCCTGAGCCGTTTCTGTGCCCGTCCCTAGCGTGGATTTGGGATCAAGCTGGTGTGCGACGTGCCTGCTCAGCGTTTCTCCAGACCGAGGTCAGAATCCGTCTCTCACCTCAGAGTCCCCTGTGGATCCTGGCCAAGCTGACCTAAAAAGCAACCTCCTTTTTTTAGCTTCTGCAGAATGCTTCTCTAGAAACCTAGGGTGTCTGTTGTAAATACTGGACTTTTCTTGTTTAGTGTTTTAAAAATAAACTGCGGGCTGCTGGCAGCCCCGCTGGAATAAGTCAGCGCACGCACAAAAGATGAAAAAATACATTTAAGGCAAGAGTCTTGTTTCCGTAGGCATCAGAGGATTATCTGTAGACCCTAGAAGTTGGGAGAGGCCCTTTCATCTCTGTCCCACGCCATCCCTATCCTGCCGTACTGCTGCTAGACCCTTTCTCCCGCTGACGAGGTGCTGCTCCAAGGTGTTAGTCTATGAAACGGTAACTTCATGGCCACCTGCACCCCACGAGACAAGGCAGAAAATGCAGCTGGAGGCAAAAAAGAGAGTAGTATGATCCACCCAGACCGGAAGGCGTGGAAGACGGCGGGTCCTCCTGTGTGGCCCTGGGCTTTGGCAGCGTTTGCGCGTAGCCCTGGGACTGGGAGCTGCCGGAGCCCCGAGCAGGGAAACCCATTGCCTCCCCCGGGACATCGGCTGTCCGGGGGCCCGACGGCGGCTTCCCGGGTTGCGTGCCTGCTGCGGTCGCAGACGTGAGCTGAGTATTTTCCGGCTGTGCCGTGGTGCAGGGCATTTAGCAGAAGCCTGCCCAGTTCCCAGAAGGACGGGATCTCCCAAAATAGGCTGCTTTAACGAGGAAATGCAGAGACATGCAGTCTGCTGGGCGCTCTTGGGAGGTTATTTCCATAAGATCCACTGCCCGGCTTCCATTATGATGAAATTGCATCTCCTGCGTGCCTGGAGACTCGTGGTGGGGAGGGAGGCGTTGGGGTTTCATGGTGTGGGCTCTGGATGTGGCTTGTGGCAGGCTGGTGATACAGAAGGTTGGCCCCCCAAAGAAAATACTTCCTCGTTTTCTCTGTTTTCTCCCCCTTTGATGAACTCTGAGGGGACGCTTCTCTCCAGTTGTTCATGTTGCCGTAGGAAATGGGTAGTAAAATAGATCAGGAAATGAGTAAAGCATAGCCCTCCTTCTCAATTCCACATAAAATGCGTCCCCAGCGACACGAGGTAGTAGCTGGGAATGGCATTTGGCAGAAGCATCCCACATCCCTGCTCTCCTGAGTGTGAAACCAGAGAGTTCAGCAGCCCGATCACAGCAGCGCTCGGCGGGGACCAGTTCCTGGTAAATATTTGGAGCCTCCTCTCAGTTAAAGCAAACAAATACCTGCACTCCTCCCCAGGGCTGCATACCTGCTTTGGCTCGCTTACATCCCTCTTCCTACGGCATCCTGACAAAGCTTTACAACCCCTGTACCCCAGCCCAGGGAGAAACAGTCGATTTTTGGAAGCTGGTGCTGGTGTCTGATGTTGCTGGAGGACGTGAGCCTGGAGGAGGTGGGTACAGAGCCTGCCTGGGCGCTGGCTTGGGCTGATGCGTCGCGGAGGGATGGGAGCAGCGGCGCTCCGGCTGTTTGGAGCACGGGGCTTTGATTCCGAAGGTTGGCCCCGGCCCAGGGGCAGTGCTGCAGAGCGGGATGAAGTAACCCTGCCCAGTTCCTTTTCCCCGCCAAGCCGTCCAAACCTCCGTGCTTGGTCACGTGCAGGGAAAGAGGGACAACTCTCTTAGAAAATTATGGATTTGGTTGCCAGAAAAGCTGGAAGCCCCGGGCTTGCACACCTGCGTGTGGCCTCGTCAGACTCCCCCCATCTCCCAGCGAAGGCTGGGGTCAGGGAGCGGAGGCTGGCGGGAACTCTTGGTTTTCCCACGTGTCATTGAAATCACGAACCTCCGCGGTGCATTACTTAGTCAACTGGGTTTGGCAATATCTTGCTTGGTTTTTTTCCTTGCAAAACCTTTTTTGTTCCTTCTCTTTACTCCTCCAGACCAGGGATGATGCAGCCGTGGGCTTGTTCCGCAGGTCGGGACGTGCGAGCTGCTGCTTTGTCTGGCTGAAGGGTTTTCACTCGTCGTCTGCGTAGGCACAATCATTTTTGGTGTGATCCTTTTTGCACTTTTGGGAAGAAAAAGCAGGCTGTGAGCAGCTCACACCCCTGAAGTGGGTGAAATGGAGATGGGTTTTAGCGATTTTCTCTCCCTTTGGCTGTTATGGGGAAGCCTGACCGTCAGAGCTCACAGAACGCCTTCGTCGCCTCTTTTGTGCGGTGGGAGGTTTGCTCATTATCTGGTTTGTGCTTCGCTTATGAAAGAAGCTGTAATTGTAGCAGCTCCTTGCCATAAAAGCACAAAGACATTTCCAGGGAAGGAAAACGTCCATGCAACTTTTATGATCCTTTATCCTTCTGCCTAGTTTGCTCACCTCCTGCCCTTTCTGCAGCATCAGCTCTGTGCCTACCTCATGCTCAGCGTTCTGCCTCTGGCTTGAGCCTTTCCTTTGCCACAGAAATGCCCCTTTTAGAGGGAAAAAAGCCGAGCTTCCTCCTCATCAGTCTTGTTGCGTGAAGAGAAGAGGAACCCCAAATCCCCCCCGTGTACTCTTAATGTTTCTATTCCTGCCTCTTCCCTCAGAGCTGTGTTTTCTGCGGTGAGCCCGACAGCAGATGCTCCATCTGCAAAATCCTGAGGAGGATTTTGAGCTGGGAAGAAACCCATCCATCCATCCGTGGATGGGACTGGGAGGCTGGGTTTTATTCCAGATCTCTCGAATTCCACACGGGTCTTAGGTTTCAGCTGGCCCTGAAGTGGAGAGCCAAAATTTTGTAAAAAAGTTGATGTGAAATAACAAAAATCTGCCTGCCAGGCGTGTCAGACATACAGAAACGTGCTGTTCCTCCTCCCGTTGCTGCTGCGAGCACGGCTGCAGCGTAGACCCGTCACAGGACTGGAGTGATACCGAGTCAGATCACCTTGAGGCACGCGTGGCTGTTCCTATTAAAAACTGAATGACCTCAGTCAAGAGACCGTATTTTCAACTATGAAGCATTCCTATTAAGTGCCTTTTCCTGTTTATTTTTACCAGGACATTGTTTTAATGACTGCAGAGTTACTCATTTGATTCCCAAGGCTGGAGAGCGGCAATGAATTGGTTTCATTTCAGTACTTCATCGTGCAATCGTTTTCCAGAGATTGATGTGCTGGGAAGCCAAAGCGAGCGCGTTGCCCAGCTGAGGAACGTTATTTTCCTGCCCTTACCTGTCAGGCTTTGGTCCCCAGTGCGGGTGTGGGGGGATCCTTAGCTGGAAGGACTCGCTCAGCCTCCCCCCTCCACCTCTCTGCAGGGCTCTGGTACGAACGCGTGGAGTTAAAGACTGTGAGAGGGTTTGAGCACGCAGAGCATCTCCGCGTCGGGCTTTGAGGCTGCAGAAGGGGGAAGGAACTCCCCTGGGGTGCAGATCACTGGATGTGGGGATGATGGATGATTCACTCAGCTTTTGGGTTACATTTCTCGCATTGAACAAATACCATGGGGCACGTGGTTACACCCATCAACACCCACAGGAACCCCAGTGATAGCACCCGCACGCCCAGTTCGATGGTTGTATTTAACCCTTCAGATTGTTGTTACTTGTTGTGCCACGCGGTTCGAACATCTCATCCCCGAGGAGCGGGGAACAGAGTGGCCGGCTGCCCGCGTTACATAAAGATCAAATTGTCCCTCTCTATTGTTGGCCGCCGGGACGACAGCAGCATCGCAAACATGCGTGTCCTCGGTGCCGTGGGAAATGTTCCCAGGGGAGGCTTAACACGGCGCGTGGAACATGATATGTCGAGCAGCGAGAGGACGGGAGGCCCTCCAGCCAAAATCGGCGCTCGGCCGAGCGCAGCCGGTGCACCCAGTACCTCTTTTCCAACGAACTCTCACTTCACTGTGAAGGGGTATTGGATTTCTCTTGCATTTTGTGCTCTGCAAGGCCTAGTTATTTTTTTTTTCTCCCCTCCCCTCACAGCCCCTGCGGGAGCGATGAGCGAGTACACATTGTCCAGAGGACGGGTGTGTTGGGAGTCCTTATTAACAGACTTATTCCAGGGAATTAAACCCTAATTTCACAAAAGGGCAGCAAGAGAGCGGCTGCAGCTCTGGGAGAAGCCGAGCTGGCTTTGTGTGTTGTTTGCAAAAGGCACAAGAACTCCTGGTCCGAGACTGCTGGTCCTGGGCGTTGGGGTATTACGACCAAAAGAATAATTGTTTTGTTTCTTTACTATTTAAAACAAAAATTACAAAGTAGTTTACAATTAAACCAATCGTGTCTCCTCTACCGTGCTGTCACTTGTGCCTCCACTTCTTTTGTTTTCGGTTTTAGGCAGGGCTTTAAAATGTTCCCAGTCATCTTCCGCTTCACCTTCTGACAGCACCGCTGCAAAATGTGCCTCTGCGACACCCGTCAGTGTTTCTCCCTGAATTAATTGTTGTGTGTAATTGCGACCTGCCGCGGGACGCTGTCTTGCCCTATTAAAAAGGGAGATGCTAATGAAGAACATTGGGTACCATATTACGGGACAGCAAGGCTCGACTCGCTGGGACGTGTACTTGGCGTGCTGTTACTGCCAGCCCCGGCAGAAACGGTGTTTCTGTCTCTCATCAGTCGCTGGCTAATGATTGTAATTTTTCCTTGCTGAGAAACTCTGGATATAATGGACTTTATTAACAGATACATGAGATGCTACCAGACCTGCATGAGGGGGAGAGAGGAAGAAAACAACCCCTGCGTGGAGGCAATTTTATTATTTATTTGTAGCAATAGGAATGATCCGGAATTAGTGTCGGATTCGACGGTGTGGCTAATGAGCTGGGCTGAGCTGGAATCCAAGCAAACCTATTAACGAGAGCAAGCGGCAAAGATGACGCCCAGGTCTGAAAACCCTCACATCAAACACGAGATCTCAGCAGTGCTGGGCTGGCTTGGCTGCTTTTTCTTCCTCTGCGTGGGGCTGTGTGGTTGTGTGTGATGTGTTTGCATCTCGAGAGGCTTCAGCTGATCATCCCCAGCCTTTCTGCATCCTCTTCCCTCCTGCCAGCTCCTTCTTACCCTTGTATGTTGGGTGAGCCTGAGCTTCCGATTTAATATGACAGAGCTTTATGATAACAGAGCCAAAATATTTCCGCTCCCATGGGCCGCGTCTGCTTGAAGAATTGCCCAACTTGAGATACTGCAGCATCCAGCCCTGGTTTCCAGTTGCAGGCAGTGGCACATCTGCAGGTCCAGCTGGTTGGGGACACGGTGACGGAGCTGGGTGCTCACACGGCCCCCGCTGCCCGAACACGTATCAGAGCTCAGGGCATACAGGAGAGCAAAAAGGCGCTTGAATTAGCAGACACCTCCAGTGCAGCTTTATACGGTCTCTGCTGTGAATCAGAGGCTGCAAGAGATGTCAGCGTCGTTAGGTGACCTCAGTCTCCTTTTACTTAAAGCCAGCGAAGCCTCGTCTCCGTCCAGTAAGAGGATATTTCTTACACAGGGTGCCCTTACCGAAGAGAGTCCAGTTTTATTCCAGCTAGAATAACTGGTTTTTAATCAGGCTGACCTTATTTGCAGTGACACTAGCGATTTGACCCAGAGGTTTGCAGCAAGCGTTGGAGAGCTTTGGAGGGCAGGGTGGCTGCTTTGTGACAAAGACAGAAAGCTCTGTCCCCACGTTTAAAACCGAACCCGAGGCGCTGAAGCCTGCAGCGAATTCAGAGCGCTGACCTCAGCGTGGTGGATCTGCTGGGGTCCAGGGCCTGATTTGGAAATAATGCAGCGGAGCGGAGGTGTGAAAATAGAAGGGAAGTCTTAAAAAAAAAAAAACAAAACAGAGAGGCGTTCATCTTGTAACATGGCGTTTGTACTGAGCGCTTGCTGACAGTGTGGTGCAGCAAAGAGCTCGTCTTTCTAAAGCGGTGCCAGTTCAAACATCGTCAGCGCTATTGTTGGATCGCTTTGTTTGAAAATGGGTCTTTTGGGGAGATGGCCTGTTTCGGTGAAGCCGCTGTGCGTATTACACTTCAAGCACTTTCCCCGGCTTTGCTTTTTTTAGTGGTGCATGAGTATGAGCAACGGGGAAAAAAAAAATAAGCAAATACAGGATGTGAGGTGGGCAGAATATTCTCAGTCGCCCAAGAGACCGACGCACACCGTTGCGTCTGGTTGCTTTGGGAAGGTGCCTGCTGTGGACTGCGGAGCAAAATCAGACCTGTTTCGCTCAGAGAAAATGCTCCAAGCTTCAAAAAAATGTATGAAAATATGAGGTTTGTGGTTTTCTGGACAGGAACTGCGTGCAGTGGGTAGCTGAGTGTGGGCCAAGTCATCTGGGCATGGAAGGTGAGGAGAAAAGTCTGGCAACACATCAGGCAAAATGCTTCCCTGTCCTGCACACGAGGTGCTCATCCAGCAGCACTTCTCTTCCCTCTGGACTCCAGCAAAGCCCCAAATACTGGGGAAGGGGCAGCCTCTGCCTTTCCCTAATCTCAGGAGATTATTTTCTTAGGTTGTGTTATGGGATCAGAGGAGCTGGGGGGGTCCCGGCTGCTCCCCATTCCCCCACCCAGCCTGTGTCCCTCCCAGTGCTTGGCCGTCCCCGCCATGTCCCAGACTGGGACTGGAAATCTCCTTCTCCATCCATCTCTGCGCTCTGGAGAAATCATTATTTCACAAATACTTTTTCCATGGGTTTTGTTGGTCAGGAGAGTCTGTTGAGGCCATGCAGGCTGCTTCCCTGCGGCTGGCGCGCGTCGCCCTTCCCCTACTCGGTCTTGGGGAGCTGCGCGTAAGGGCTCCTGATGCCTACCCTCAAAATTAATTAACACAGCTCGTTTGGGTTTACTTGAAATCACGTGCCTTCAGCTTCCAGCTCTTTGGACATAAATCATGAGCTCCTTGCCTTGAGGAGAAACTGTTCAGATTTTGTGTTGGAAATTGCTAGCAGGTACAGCCCATGTTCTGTGTCGGTTTTGTTTTTATTGAAGAGGAGAGGATGTGGCTCATGGAACATCGACGGACCCGGGCTGCCTCGGCATACGTTAAGCAGGCGGTTGTTTTTATTGCAACCAGCTAATGAGATGGTACTTTGACAAATCACATAAACACTATTAGAGAAATGAAATTTGTTATCTGGCTGTTTATCATGAGTGGATTCAAGGTAAAGACCCATGTGGAGGTAATCTCAAGGGATGGCTTTGAGGTAAAGCCTACCTAGTCCTTACAGAACCCTTATCTGTTTGCCTCTCGGCTTGTTTTGTTTCCTCAACTCAAGGCTGTTAGCTGAGGTGACCTGTGCCATTTCAGTCCGGTTACTTTCACTGGGGATGAATCCAAGGGGGTTTCTTTTTTAGGCTAAACTCATAGGCTGGGTTTCTTTAACAGTCATCTTTCCATTTATAAAGAAGCGGAATCACTTTACTCTTCTCCCTGTGTCGAAGCGCTCAGACTGGACCCCGTTGACCCCCTCGGCAGCGGTGTTTGTCAGGAAGGAGTCACCAGAAGAACCACTCCAGCTTGCGTTTCATCCTCTTAACTCGCTCCGTTGGGCGACGGGCATCGCGAGCAGCTAGGGTTTGTCAGGCCGGCTCATCTCAGTGCCGTGGCTCCACAGCCAGCCCCTTGCTTTTGGAGAGGAGCCTGCCCTACTTTCCGCTTGTAGATGGTTCTTTTCTTCAGCCCCTTGGATGTTCTCATTTTCTTGTAGCCTTTTGTGCTTTCCAAGCTCTTGGTTCCACTGTGAGAGCCTGCAAACGTGTGGTTTTTCCCTTTGTGAAAGTCTCTTGTCACCTGGGCGTACAGCCCTGTCGTTCCAGCTGGCTGTTCCACGCCGCAGTATCGCTGCGTCGCGTCTACACGCCGCCTCGTCTCTCCAAAACCCCACTGCTGTTTCTTTTGGCTGGAATAAACAACAACCCTCCCCATCCACAGCCCGTGAAAGGCAATGGAAAAGTCTTCCTTGAGTCGAATCAATGCCTTCCTTTCCAAACTGAAAGCCCTTGGCAGACGCAGACGAGCTGAGCCGTCCCCTTGGCTGCGGCTCACTGACAGCTGTTATTGCCATCCTACTGGTGGAGAAATGGAAACGGGGAAAAACTAACTGGTGTAGCCTCCTGGGTAGATCTTTCGTGGCTGAGCCGGCCCATCCCTGTCTCTTGGGACATATGTCCTGTCTCTGATCACCAGGTTGGAGTGCCCGGAGTCCCTGCCTTGCTCCGGCTCCGTACGTGTGGGCACAGATTGTCACCCATTGTCCCCAGTGCCTGTTGCTTTGGGTGCGTCTTTTCTTGGTGCATCACCGTAAAAAAGACCTTTACAAGCTGCTTGGGCAAAGCCTCTTGCCTTCCAGCTGACATGAAACCGTTAAGATGGTTCCTGTCTCTTCTAATATCACTTCAGCGTTTTAATTACATGAACTGGAAGCTGCTGCTCCGGTACGTAGTGGGGGAACTTCGCAGGGCTTTAATCATTTGCTAAAAAGCTTTCGGGCTCCATTACCAGCTCACAGCTCTCTGGAATGGACTGCCTGCGAGTTGAGAAGCCTTCAGAGAAATAACCCGGCGTCTGGACCGAGAAATCCGGAGCCGTCGTGGCTTTTCCCAGCGCAGGCAGGAAGCGATTAAACAAAGCGGCGCTTGGCAGGGTGCTGGCACCCTGGGGTGCCGTGTGCTGGGGAGTCGCAGCGGATGCACGCGTACCGACGCCCCATGGGCACCGCGGCGGGTGTGAGGGGGTCACCGCCACCCAATGCCGAGCCCTGGCCACGGGCTAAACCTCGTGGGCTTAGGGCACCTTCCCGGGGTTGGCCCGGTGCTCGCCGGCGACGCGGGGAAGGCAGTTCTGCTGTCGGGCCCTTCGCATCTCCGCCGCTGCTGTACGGGGAACGTGACTGCGGGGAGGTGACGGCTAATTGCTGCAGCGAGTCAAGGACTGTTTAAGCAGCTAATTAATTCCTCCTAATCAGCCCTTGATCTGTTGAAAACTGCATGGCATTATCTCCTCAGCTGCAACACCTTGATAATTCCTGTCTGAATGGCCTTCACGGAGAACATATTTAAATAAACTCAATAGAGATTTCAGACAGATAGCAACTATAATTACCAGCTTGTACAAATTAAACCGTGGTTTGTTCTGTTCTTTTTCTCCTGCCTTGGCTGCCCAGAGCTCCTGCTAATCATGTTCTCGCTGCCAGTGGCACACCAGTCCCCGGAGCATTTTCTGCACATGCCTTCGGAAAGCTTGCGCTGCTGCGCGGTGCTGGGGCGTTCAGCGGGCCGGTGTTTCGGATGAGGCTGCACATGGGCACACGCCAGCCTCCACTGGTGTTATTCCCATGCCGGGGGCTCGGTGCCGTGCCAGCTTCCGCACGTTCCTCCAGGCTGCCGCACACGACCAGCCCTATGGTTTCCCCTCGCATCTCTCCTGAGGTTTGCAACCTCCTAGAAGTTTTTCTCACCTAGAAGCAGCACGGGCGCTCGGACATTTGCCTTGAGCAGCCACGGGCGCCCAGGCTGGAGCGTTCAGCTTGGCTGCGACGTTCAACCAGTGCTGCCAGCGCCGTCCTTCCAGCACACAGGCGATAAACCGTCCACGCGAAGTGCTGCCAACTGCAGGGGCTCAAGCGTTGTTCGTCAGGAGGGATAAGGTCAGGCCACACTCATTTCCTCTGCGGTCACTCGGGACAGCCAGGAAGGCTGGCTCCTCTGGCATTTCGGCAAAGGTCAGCCAGCCCCGGCGCTCGCAGGCGGGCGGTGGATGTGCGTTTACATTGCAGCCTGCTCTCTTGCTGCTCCGCGTTGGCTCTGCTTCCCTGCTCGCTCCTGGGAGCACCGCAGTCAGGGTTTGGGTGCTCAGGTGTATCTGTTTCCTTCTTGTCTTTTAGATAAATGTAATAGCTGCAAGCAGGGTTGTTTTCCAGCATCCAGGCAGTGACAGAGAGCAGAGAATGTCGTTACGCTTTAATGAGGGATTTCAGGGAATCAGAAAGGAAAAATGGATTTTTCATGACAGGGGAACAGGTCAGTGCTTCTCGTCCCTGTAGGTGAAATAAGGGGAATGTCAGGTTTCCTGCCCTTTCATCGGGTTACGAGCTGCCCAGGGCACATCTCCTGCGATGGGAGACGCTCACGTGGAGCCACCGAAGTCCAGAGTCGGGGTGTCTCCTGCCCCAGCGCCTGCGGGAGGACGTACCCCCACGGCTGGCCTAGGAGAGGCCAGGCTGAAGGAGAAAGTGAAAAAATGTGCTCAGGTTGGTTGTGTCTGAAAGTTTTTTTTTTGAGTTAAGGCTGAATCGTCTGTGCTTCCAGGGCTCACCCTGTGCACGTGCATCCTCTTGGGCTTGGGGCGCAGACGTACCATGGGGAGCTGATTGTTCTTCCTCTGGGTTTTTCAGTGAATTTCTGACTTTTGGGTCCCTCAGCGGGCTGCTTGCTACACCCCACGTGATGGGGCAAAATCCTTCATGCTGGCAAATACTACGAGACGGGTGTGGGGAAGGTAGCGTATCCTATTCACTGTCATCTTTTCTGCAGCCCAGACTTGGGCACTGAACATTTGGCCAAGGCAAGAGCGTCCCCAGAAGCAAGCAGAGATCTTCTCGGGTGGGCGATGGCTCCAGGATTTCCTGGGATGTGGCCCCAGCCCCTCCGCCCTGCTCCCTGGAGAGCTGGGAAGCAGCGACTCACCTCAACCCTCCGGTGCCTCAGTTTCCCTTGGGTTGAAGGGAGCTGCTAATCCACCCCGGCCTCCCTGGCATGCCGCAGGGCTAAATTCACTACCACCTGCACGGTCTGCTTCGGAGACTGCAGCGATGGGGCGATGTGAGGACACAGAGCGGCTGATCAGCATCGAGATGCAAAACGTTCCTCAGACCCGAGCCTTTGGGCTGTCCGGTTTCGTTCCCCATCTCCGGGGCGAGCCAGATATAGAAATGGAGTCATGCAAAGCAGCACCGAGTCTCTATTTCAGAGCTGGGCTCGAGCAAATTAAAATGTAGCGTGTTCAAAAGCCAGCTTCCCTTGATGGCAGATAAAAATAATCAATTTCCTTGAAACAAATACTAAATATTAATGAGAGGCGATGGGCTGCCTCGCACACAGAGCTGTAAAGAGCTTTTCCCGTTGATCAGCTGCGGAGGCAGGTGGGTGAGATGAAATTGCTTTTCGAATGGATATTTGTGGCCCTTCTCGAGGTGGCTTGGGAAGGTTTGCCTGCCCAAAAAAAAGAAAAGAAAACTCAGAGCATTTCCATTTTGCATCAGGGCAGCCGCTGGGGATGCGTGCTGGTGCTTTCATTTTTATTTACGCGCTTGCCCGAGCGGTTGGGGAGATGGTTCGGTTTGGTTCCATAGAAATCGGCCCCAAATTTGCGAGGAGGCAGTGATTCCCTGGGAACATCAGCCCCTGACGAGCACCGGCACAGCCTGCCAAAGGCAGAACATGGGACCCAAGAGCACTCCCTGGCTTTGCAGCCACATCCGCTCGTTGATTTATTTCAATAACGAGCATTGGGGGAAACATTACAAAAATTACTTGCAGCCCTCACCAAGTATCCTAAAGTGAAAGCAGAGGGCTGGGAGCTTTGGAAAAGGAGTCTTGAATTTTTCTATTGCTTTGACCCTTGGGTAAGTCAGGAAACTTTGTATTAACTCCATTTCCAAACTTGGAGATCGGAAGAAAAATAAAAATGCTCCCTTCCCTCCCTCACCGGGACGCATCGCCGTGGCGTGGGCCTTCGCCCCCACTATGCTCTGCTTGCCCGTGGGCAGCATGGTGCTGGCCTTGACTGGGAGGGCAGTGGCACACTGGGAATAGCCACAGCCCAGCCTGGGAGGCTCCCGGTCGCAGCCGTGCCGTGTCCCGCACACAGCCGTGGAGGATGCTGGAAGCATTTTGCATCCATCGTGCAGTAAATAATAACACATCAGCTCGTGATTTTATAAAGCCATTAAGCCAGCTGCGTAGCCATGGGTCGAATGAGAGCTAATATTAGCTAAGAAACGACTAAAATTAGAAAATTAGAACCGAGCCAGAACTAATTAGTTGTTCAAGGAATAGAACCAGAACCGGAACAAATTAATTGTTGCTGAAATATCGCCGCGGGGCCTGCTGGCCGCCGCTGCCGCTCCCCACCCCACGCAGGGTTCTGCTCCGCTTTGCGTCGTGATGACTCCCGCGTGGGCTCAAAAAGGAGCCCAGGGTCCCATCTGAGGGCTCTGACAGCTAAATAAACATCGGCATCTCGGTCCCAGCCGGGGAGCCAGCAGCGGCGTGAGGCAGCACGAGCTGGGCTGTGCTGGGAGCGATCCCAACACAGCCAAGGCAGCTCGGAAACACGTCCCCTCGCCCCGCCGAGCTCCGTCACTGCCCAGATGTGCCTTTCGAAAGGTGAGGGTAATTACGAGGCCGCCTCGATGGCTCCCAGCAGCATGTGAGCTGCTCTCCTCTCTGATCCCTGCGGCTCTGCCTTCTCCTTCAGCTTCAGCTCTGTCGCCAGCTGAGATGCTTTGCAAAGCTCTCCAAGCGAGCCGGGAGCTGCCATCCGTGCAAACGCCGCCAGAATATTTTCCAGGGAATTAGGGAGTTGGTACAGATAACTAGCATGTGGCTGCATTTTTCTGTCTGTGACTCAGTCACCTGTGTGGTCACCTCTCTTTACTTCCCAAAGGTGGTAACTCACCCTATATTTCTTTTTCCACTCTCGCAGCACTCAAGCAGCAGCTCCCATTTTAGCAGCAGCATGACGCACGGTGTTTTAAATTCAATTTAGAATACGAACTATTTATACCAGCCAGAAAAAGGCAGTGAAGCAGCTCTTTCTGTCATGAGTGGATTTGTAATTTCAGAGCAATCATTGCATAACTAATTGAATCAGCTCTCAGCATGTGAAACCGGTGCCCTGCTTATCAGAGGTTTTCATCGTTCTCCCCTCCTGAAGCCAGCGGTCCCCCCTCCACCAGCAGCACTTTGTGCTTCTGCATCAGCCTGGGAAGAAAGCAGGACCTGCAACGCTGCCTTTCTCTGCTCAAACAGAGCCAATAAATTAGCAAATACATTCAGAGTAAATGAATGGCTGGGTTGCAGGTGCCCCCCAAAAGCTGCCCAGGCTGCAGGCCAGGGAGTGAAGTGCGTTTGAAGTTAATGAAGTGCCAGCCGCGTCTGAGAAGCAAATCGGTGCTGAGGTGTTCTGCTGGCTCCCCCCTCCCCCTTCATTGCCCAGGTGTGCTCTGCTGGGCTTGAATTTAGGGTCTGATCCAGACTCCAGGCTTGGCACCTGAAAACAGAGCCTAAAAGAGGCAATAAATAGAGCAACAGCTTTCTGGGATTTACACGAAAGGTACAGAGCAGTTGTGAGGATTTTCATCAGCTTGGGAGTGAGGGTCCTGGACGTGGTCGCTTGGGTGGATCCAGTCCTGCGGATTTTGGGAGCAGCTCCAGCCACCTGCCTGCAGCAACCTCTGCGAGGTGGGAGGGCACCTCCTCAGCTGTGAGGCGTTTTGGGCAGGGGCCCATCAGCTTCTGCTGCTCTGCAGAACGTGGAGCTTAACATCGCAGCCAGAAGAAAGCGTGCTGTAAAGGATGCTAATGCCTCCCTGGAGATGCTGCGTGCGTGCGAGCGAGTGAGCCCTGGGCTGTCACCGATGCTGTATGGGTTGCATTGAGGCAGCCATGTAGGGATGCAGCTCTCTGAGCCAAGCTGGTAGGTCTTACCTGGGGGGAGTGCTTGCAAATTTCTCTAGCACTGGGCAGGGAGAGGTTGTTCCAGCCAGGTATGATCCCTACAGCTGGGTGTAGATGATAGAGCCCAGAAAATGAGATCTGGGTGTCCCTGTGGTCCATCCCTTACTTGGGGAATCTCTTTGCCTTCCAGGAGGCTCCATGGCAGGGGCCTGTTGGCTTTGGTGGTATGGGGACAGCCTTAGCAATGCTCTCTGCCTTGTTGGACATACGTTGTCCAAGTCACGTGTTCCCCAAAACCGATGTGTAGGCTTTTTTTTTTCCCCTATAAGCCACTGCCCTGGTGCTGCTGGCTGGCCTGGTGAACAGGGCGATGCAAGCGCTAGCAGGGGCTGGCACGGGGAGGAGAAGGAGTTTTCATCACCAGACTTGGTTTAAACCACGTCCCATCGGTGGCCTCTGCTTGCTTCTCGGACAAGCCATGCAGACGGTGTGTCCCCACGTGGGGCCAGCACCACGGGGCTCACTTCTGGGGCAGCATGCACCCCGGCACCCCCAACTGCCCGCTCTGTTTTCTGTTATCTCTTCAGGTAGCCAGATGGGAGCACAGAACGCGAGCGCTCAGCCGAGTCTTCGGCTCTCCACGTCTTGCCTGCTACTGCCTGGGCGCCGTTATCCTGATGCTTAACTGCCTGCGGAGCCATTGGTAAGGAGCCAACCCTACTGCTACGTATTGGTGCAGAGAAACGCCCCTACAAGGTGGGGGGATGAGGAGTATTTACTCTGCAGTGCTGCATCCAGCCCCAGTGTATTGCTTTTACGTGGTTGGATACCTTCAGGCAGCACCAGATTTAGTCCAGGATTTTAATAAAGGTGAGGGATGTGGCAGCACGGCCAAAGCCATCGGTGTCAACAGCAGTTGAGTGTCACAGATTTCCTCGGTCCGCGCTCTGGGGACGGGTTCCCCTGCCCTGTGAGCAGCCCAGGTGGCAGGAGGGCTGTTTGCACCGGATGGATCATATATAACAGCAGAATTTTTTAATTTTCTCGTAAAAATCGTAAGCAAAATTAAGCCTGTTTTTAAGAAGCTGCAGTTTCCTGTCTAGAAGAGCAGGATTATCCGCGCACTTAGCAAGCGATCTGTTTAAACTCTTATCTGCAATCTCTCTCAGTACCACCTGTGCTAGCTAACAGCATTGTCTGGCTGATGCACCGTACCCCGTGGGAATACATCTTTTGAGCTCTGAGTGCAGCAGAGAGGTTTACTGCAGAAGATTTCCTCAATGCCAGCAATTTATCTGCGATCTGGTAGGCTTTATCTTCAATGCTGTTAGGAGAAACAGCCTCTCTCACTGAATTCCCAGATTCAATTATGCCAGGGTCAGAGCTAATGGGTTGTTTAGTACTTTGGGTAATTTCCCAGGTGCAGAGCTCTCAGGTTGGAATTTGCACATGTATTTAAGAGCTTTGCCTTCCTGGAAGTGACACCAAGACTTGCCCTTGCCCTTCTGTGTTTGTCCCAGCTACTGATTATTGCAGAAACCATAAGAAAGCTTGCAGTGAATTGGACAGTAATTGAATGCAGGCAATGCAGAGGGCATGAGTGTGTTCTGCTGATGCCTTAGCGACACAGCGGGCTTGGATTGCACTGGGGAGTGTCTTGGCAGCCTCTTGCACAAATAACAGAGCCACTTGTTGTCTGGGGAGCAATGCAAAGCCTTGTGCCTGCCTTTAGTTAAAAACACAGCTGATGGAGGGGCAGTCTCTGTTCCCAGTGGTCCTGCTGGCTCCTGGGTCGGTGAGGCACCGATGGGGAGCTGCTGGGAGAGCCAAAGAGGCCTCATCTGTCCCAGCACTACATCCATCACGCTTTCCCCCTGCAGACCCCTCAGTGCCCTGCCAGGGCTGGCATTGCTGGCTGTCCTGGCTCTGCTCCGTGTCACGAGTTTGTGGGTGCTGTGGGGCTTGTTAGGGGCAGCTCTGCCTGTGCAGCCCATGAGTTGGGTCCTAAAGGAGACAGCAAGGTCAACCTAGGGGACCAGAAAAGCCCCACTGGGACCTTGGTTTTGGAGAAGGGTCCCTAGAAGATGAGGCAGCTCACTCCCACCAGAACTTGGGCGAGACAGCAGCCCACAGCGCTTGCCAGCCCACCCAATGGGCCAAGGCCGTTTCAGATGATTGCAGTGTGAAGTTTATTTTGCCCAGGTGTTTCAACATGGTTGTGTTATTCCCTTGCCTTTCCTTGGCGCTGAAATTGGCCCGAGTGATGGCTAGCAGGCGTTGGAGGCTGTTCAGGCAGGGCAAGCCCTTCACTGTGGGAGAGACGGGATGGTTTCAGGGCGATCATCAGAGCAGCAACTGCTGGAGTTGCCCGGAAATGCACCTGGGAGACTCGCTGCCTCTGTTCCCAGCTCAACGAGCCCTCCAGGGCTGATTCTCAAGCCTAGAGAGGTTGTGATGTTTGGGAAGGATTCATCCTGTCTCTTGCCCTTGCATGAAGATAGCAGCCAGGTCCAAACTGGGGTTTGGCTGGCCAGAGGGGATTCACGGGTTGCACGGGATGGGCGCTGTCATCCAGTGGGCAGTGATGCCGGGAGGGACCTGTCTCACCTGCTGTTGCCGTTTCGCTTTTCCCCTTATTTTCCGAATTCCTTGTACTTGAGCGCCCTGATGAAAGCAGGTTTCTTGCTCCTTGGCCCTGCGGAGGCGATCCCGCCGGCAAAGCATAAGCTGTGCCTTGCGCTTCGGCTGCGTGCGGCGGTCGAGGTTGCTCGCGCAGAGCATGCTGGCTGCTGATAGCGAGCGAAAAGGCAGCCTCGGGGGGTCCCTCCACCCCCAGTGCTAAAATCCAGCCTTTAGAACTCTCCTCTGCATGCTTTGGGGACGTTTTATGTGGGTGGGGGCTGCCAGGGAGCGATTGAGGAGCCCATGGGATGTCTCCTTTGTTTTTTAAAAACCCGCTTCCTTTTTGCAGCTGAATTTTTGAAAGGCTCCAAGCTGGGGGCGGAGGAGGGGAGGGCAGAGCAGACAGAAACTTTGTGAGTGGGTTGGCATCGTGGCTGAAAGCATCTGGGAGCTGGGCTGTGTGGCTGCTTCACCGCCCGCCCTGTGTACGAGTCTCCGCCGTGGTTCTGTCACCGGTTCAGCGCCGTGATGCTCTCATCCAAGCTTTGCTCCAAAGGGATGCCTTGGGTGTAAGAAGAGGAAAGTCTTGTGCTCAATTAAGCAATTAAGTGCCTCCCAGCTCTGAGCTTCGTTATGAGCCTTGGCTTGCTTCTGAGAAGCAATCCAGAATGACCGGTGACCGGGGGGGACCTGCTTAGCCAACTGCACAAGGCAGGCATCCTTAATTGCTTTGCTGCAACGATTATTTTCATTACAGCAGTGTTCTTTCTGCAAGAAACAGGGAACTTCCATCACTGAGGCTGTTATCTGTGAAAACAATTCCTGAACTTTTGAACTGTCTGCACTGCGTGCGCTACCCCGGCGGTTTATGACTGTTATCTGTGTGACATGGGACGTGACAACCTTCACTGTCCTCCACTTGCATCCTGCCTTACCGCATCGTTGATATCTTTCTCCGCATCAGCTCTACAATTAGCTGCTGGCGCTGCCTCTGAGCCCTCCTGCGCTCCCTTTTGCGCACCCCGGCAAAATCCCCCATCTCGGGGCGTGTGCAGGCGGTTTTGTACGCAGGGAGCTTAGGAATTTCCCACCGTAAGGGTCTCGGGGCGTTCGCCTGAGCTGTGGAGGTGACACCCACATGCACACCCTGACGGGAGGCTCTCGGGGTGCCCGGTGATGCCTCCCGTGGGAATGTGGGAATGAGCCCTGCCGAGGCTGAGGAAGGGCAGCGCCTTTGGCAACGTGCTGGGTGGGTACCACGCTGACGGGAAGCCCTTCATTGATGCCACCCGCTGTGCACTGCCTCCTGCACAGACCGGCTTCTCGCTTGGAGCTAATGCTTCCAAGAAAATTAATCCACCCTGGGATGGGATTTTGCACAGGGGAGTTGTTGTTTGTCATTGCCTGGCAGTGCCTCTCGCCTTTATGCTCAACGCTGTTTAATTTTGTGAGCTAGTACTGTGAACGAGCATGGCGTAAACGGCATCGATCCGACAACCACGTGGCCTTTTGTGCAGAAGTGACCAAGTTTGCTGGGAATGGAGCGTGGCCTGAAGGAGCCGACGTCCCTTCCGAGCCGCGCTGCTGGCAATCTCTGATAGCCGGCTGGGAAAAACCCCAGGTGGCCAACAGCACCTCCAGCCCCCACCGGTGCAGATGCCGGGCATCTGGATGAGGAAACCAGGCAGCTGAGATGCAATTTGGGGGGAGAAGCTGCTACAGCCCCCAACTGACCTAAATAACACACAGACCGGCGCTGGCAGAAAAGCAAAGTAATTATTGGCGAAAGAAGCTGTGAAGATGATGACCAGGCTAACAATTGCCGGTGGTATCGGCAGGTCGATTTTAGTATTGTTGGGCTTGTTTGGTTTTTTCAAACAAACAAGATCTTTTGTTGCAGAGTGCTGGCGGCGCTGCGCACCGCTGCGCACCGCCGGATGGTTTTACCCCTGTCGCCTCCTTTTGCCAAGAGGAACAAAACCTCAGCCGTGGGGGACAGACCGACGTCCCGCACGGTGAGCGCGGCACCTTGCAGCGGCACCTTGCAGCGGCGGCTGCCGCCTGCTGCACCGCTGCTTCCTCGCTGCCTGCTGGCCCCTGGCTCAATTCTGCCCCAATTGCGTTTGCCAGCCCCAGTTTCCAGGCTGATATTTGGGATCAGGCAAAGGGAGCACCGCTGGGTGGCTCCCAGCAGCGACCCAGTTTGCTGGATGAGGTCTTTGCCCTCCTTTGAGGGAAAGGGATTACAAAATATGATCGCTGTGGGCCACTGAGAGAGGCCTGGAGACCTAAAAAGCTTAGCTTCCCTTTTAGTCTGGTATTTCCAGGTCTGCTTCATGTTCCGTGAGGCTTTGGGGATGTATTTTGGGCTGCAGGTTTGGTAAGATTTCAGGTGTTGCGAGCACCCTTCTCCAGTTGAATACATCGGTGCCTGTTTGTGCAAAACCTGGCTGCATGTCCCCCCCACGTCCCAGTGAGAGGACTTGCAACTGATTTCCTTCATTCCCACTTTCTTCCTGTGAGCCCACCTGCGTGACGTCTCTGGCCTCATGCTTTGTGCCATTTTGAGTGTTTTCACAGGTCATGTGGTTTATTACGTGGAAGGAAGGTAGATTCAGACTGGTTTTACACTGAGGGTGGTGGAGCACTGGCCCAGGTTGCCCAGAGAGGTGGTGGATGCCCCATCCCTGGAAGCATTCAAGGCCAGGTTGGACGGGGCTCTGAGCAACCTGATCTGGTTGGAGATGTGGGCTGGGGGGGTTGGACTGGGTGGGCTTTAAAGGCCCCCTCCAACTCAAACCATTCTGTGATTCCCAGAAAGCAGCGGCACTCACACAGCAGCAGCTGAATGTTTGAGCAAGTGCATCTATGCTTTGGGAAGGGTGGGCAAAACAGCACCCGCTGCCTTGGCTTCCCCGTGCAAAACCCTGCGGCACGGCTGCAGCGGCCGTGGCTGTTCCCACTCTGCCAGGAATTGGCCAAATCTGCCAATTTGACCAGAGCAGAGCTGATAGATTTGGGTTTTTCCTTGCTGGGGCGGAGAATGGGTAGCTCTGGTGTCATGCTTCACGCTGGCAAGTGTGGGGAGGTGTCAGGGGAAGCCCCGTTTTCCCAATTTCCTTTTGCCAAAACTGGGGGCACCTCATGGGCTCCCCTCAATGGCAGACATCCTCGTGATAGCAGCTGGGTATGTGATTCAAGTAGGTCACGGCCCACCCTCCCCTCCCCTGCGCCGCTAAGAGGGATGCTCCTCACCATGGCAATCGCTCGGCACATAAAGCATTTCCAGGTACTGGGACAAAGTGTGGCTTTAATTGATGTCCTCTTGGGTGCTGAGCTGGGCCGCTGCCTTGTCGTGCGGCCAGAAATAAATGCTGTGACAAACGTGACTCGGAGGCACATGGTGAAAAGCGCTGGTTTCGTGACAGATCGGCTGGCTGCACGACTGGCTCCCCTAGCAAGGGAGATGGCCAACACCTTGTCCTCCCCCTGCCAGGGAGGGTGAAACGCGGCGCGGTGAGGCTCCCCCGCTGCCGAGGAGCGGTTGTGGATGCCAGAATAATTGATAACTCCGTGCTGTTTGCCGTGGCCCAGCATCATAAATGCTTAAAAGGTTTATTTACCAATTCTGAAGACTCCTGTGCGCATCATGTTTAATGCAAATAGAGAGTGTGTTTAGGAAGATATAAAACATTACTAGAGGGAAAGGCAGTCCATTATCTCTGTGCAAACACCTCCCTCTCTAGCTGTAAGCCAAGCAGCAGGGGACCGAGCGAGACGTGCTGATGAAGGGAACTGATGTGGGCCTACCCGACCGTGGAAAGGAGGGATGGGATCATCTGAAGCAGGGGAGACAGCTTTGCCAAAACAAGCCGTCACGTGCTGGTTGCAAAACCTCCAAGGCTGATCCGCAGTCGTATGGTTCACGCTCTTGAAGCCACCTTTGTTCTAGTCCTGCTCTAAGGCCAAGTCGGGTCACTAGCGTAGGATAAAGGAGCCTCAAGGGTGTAAGATAGCGTGAGTGCAGCGCATCAGGAGCGGGAAACGGCCTCCAAGCGCTGTGCTCCGGCTGTACGTCTCTGCTCTGCCAGCTCGGCGCTGGGGGCTGGCATCCAGGCGGGTGCCAGCTCGGCGCTGGTCTCCCAGACCTGCCTCCCCAGGGATGCTCAGCAGCTTTGATTGCTGTGAAATGCCTTCCCGGCGCCGGTGCCCTTGGGAAGAGGTCCTGGCCGAACGCGGAGTCAAACCCTGAGCACGTTGAGAAGGCGTTAGTGTCTTCCTCTGTGGGAGTCAGGAGCTCCAGAGCGTCTCCGGGGATGTCGCGCTGTGCTTCGAGGGCACAGCCAGGCCAGGGTTGCTCAGGCAGAGGGGCATATCTCTAACCATTCTCTGATATCCCTGCGGAGAGAGCACTTTTCACGCAAACGCGGGCACCGCTGGTAGCGGGGATGCAGATTTGGCTTTCCCCGTAGGGGAGACTTGTGTCACTTAAAAATAAATAGCAGGGAGGTGATGCAGAGGGTCGTGCAGCTGCTGCTGCTTCACCTTGCAGCCAGATTTGTGTGTTTCCATCGGCACCGATTTCAAGCTGAGGTGAGGTGAGCCTGGTGAGCGCAGGGAGGTGCGCTGGGCGCTGGAGGAGGGCCAGCCCCAAGGACGTGTGCTGTGACATCGCCCCGGGCCACGCTGTCATCCCTCTGCCTGTGCTCAGCTCCTGGAAAAGGGAATTTCTCTGTCATTTCCAGTGTAGGGGTCAGAGTGCAAATCACCAAGATGCTGTGTTCTTGCTCACTCTCAAGCACATTACATTTATTCTGTGTTTTGTTTCCTTGCTCCAATCCAGAGTGAAGTTTAAATGGCTTGCTCTGGGGTCCTAAAAACTCCCTGACAGTAGAAAACCTAGCAGGAACGAGCTCCAAGGAAAACAAAAATTATCATCCAGGTCCCTAAACCATGGCATTTAAATATCATCTTGGACTTCGCTTGGTGCATGTAACTTGCCATCTGGCCTTTGAGCCTTGGGAAGCCGTGTTTCCAGCTGCGTGGCCATCAGCCGGGCAGGCAGAACTGTCTCTCTCGGCTTTCTTTTGGGCAACAGAGAGAATCCAGGGATTTGCAGGGCTTGAGGAAGCTGGACATCGGGGGGAAAAACAGCTATCCCAGGCACTGCAGATAACGTCATGGAAGCGCTTTCCAGCCGAGGAGCCCGGGAGCGCGGGCAGGAGCAGCTCTCCTGGCTCGACCCTGGCAGTCAGCGGTGGCCGGAGGCGCAGGAGAGAGCTGTTATTCCACTTGAATTTCAGCCTCCAGAGTGCTCATTAAGAGAAGGCTCAAAGTTTCCTACCTCATGTGTCAGCAACATGTGGAGAAACACTGTGTACGACTCTGCGGGTCTGTTATCTCCTCTCGCTGTTATTAACGGGCTTTTTTTTTAATCACAGCGTTGTCTCCTTTGTAGGCGAACGCTTGTAGCGGAGCTATGCGAGATGCCGAGCCTGCCGAGCCCTGCGCTGGGCAAAGGGCTGGAGGTTGAAGGGAGGTCACAATTATTCCACTCACAAACGAGTGTTTGGAAGGTCAGACCTGAAATGCCTGAACAAGCCTGCAGCCGACAAGCTGTGTTCACACTTGAAAATACTCTAGTATTTTCCTTTCGCCGTTCCAATCCTCCCCCTGACTGTCAAACTTCAGCCGTGAATCACTCCTGGGCACGTGGCTAACACGTGAACGCTGCAAAATATTTTGATGGAGGGGAACGGGGGTGGGAGCACGAGATAACCCAGCCTATTGTTCCCAACCCTTCAAGTCCTGTGCCGAGGCATCGCAGCATCCGGCGTTTGCAAGGGCCTCTTTCCCAGACCTCCTGGTCATGGCGAAACCTGGAGTTTGGCGAGCAAGGCAAAGCTTTTGATACTGCATTTCAGTGGGATTGGTATTTCCAGGACTGAGTGAGAGCTGTAAGTAAAAATAGCTGCCCCGTATCCAGCCCCGGCTGCTCACAAGACTTTGGCTCCTTGCTTTTCCCATTGGGAAGTTGAGTAGGTCCAGGTAGAAAAAGGGATTCAGTGAAGGGTACTCCTTAGCAGCATCCTCTTCCACAGTGTCTCCCAGAGAGAGGTGGGTGATGTTAGTAATGAGTTACCACTGTTAACAGCCCTTGTTGTCTCTCCAACAGCTTCACAGAAGCCATGAAGAGCCAGCCAAAGCTGGAGGGCTTGGACTGCCACTGGGCCTATTACTCAGGCTTGGCCATCTTGGCTGTAGGGACCTTGTTTGTCATCTCCAGCTTCTTAGCACTGGGATTCATCGGGACCTTCCTAGGTAAGCACTAAAAACTCAACAGCTTAACCAGAAAGTTCATTTAATCCTTGCAGAGGTCTTTTGCTAGGGCAGAGTCCTGTAAGAATTTCATCGTCCTTGCCTTCAGGGCTGTTAAGTTTGGTCTTGGCTTCATGACACCAAAGCGTGATCTAACCATGCTGTTACCTCACGTGGAGAAGATCATGCAGTGACTTTATACAGTGAGTCCCGTCACCTTCGGTGTCAAGCCTGACATTTTAGACAGCAGCTGATCATCCGACAGTCCAAATGCCCTCCAGAAAAGGGACCCCCAAGCACAGACCCTGCGAGCAGGTCAGCACCGGCACAGCGGGTGCGAGCCGTCCGGCAGCCTTGCGCTGAGCCCCCACCCGCTTGACACACGCGCCGAGGCAGGATCTCGTTTGCTCTTCCCTCTGCAATAACCCTGACGTTCGCTGACAGGTTCTTTTATCTGCCGCTTTATGGCAGAAGGCATTTTCCACTGTGCCTGCTTTCACATTTAGAGAGTAATTCTGTTAGCGTTGTTGACTTTAAAAACATGCCAGTATGTGTGGAATTCATAAAAATAAAATAGAGACAGGAACAATAAATATCTAAGGAAAGGGGCAGCTCCCGCTGGCTGAAATAGTCATAGCTCCAGCTTTGACACTCCATTTAGGCTGTGCTTTTGCAAGTGCTTTACAAACCAAATTCAATTAGCTCCTGCAGCGTCGCCAGGAAGAAGAGAGGGAGGTAATAAGCCTTCCTGCTTTCAAGTGGAGTTGCAAAGAAATGTGTTGAGTTGGCCAAGATCCTGCCACCAGAAATAGAGCTCAGCACTCCTGAACACCTGCCCTCACACTCTTATCTGTGCAGCCCTGAGTTCCACCCCTGTCCCCCAGCCACTGGCCACCGGCATCCTCCAAAATCACCCGCAGCCCCCGGCAGCGATGCTGTGCTGCAGAGACGTGTCCAGGGAGGCCGGGCACGGGAGTACCCGCCAGCGAGAGCTGCTTGAATGCTCCTGAAGTTCAGCCAGATCTGGGGTTGTTTACGTAAAACCTGATTCATCCAACCAGGAGGATCCACTGGACTTGAACCGCTGGGAAAAAGCAAACAAGTGAGTCAGGCTTAGCGTAAGCTGTGAGAGTGGCCCCGTCCCGCTCCGCTCTGCGTGGCTGCTGGCTCCGGTAAGCCCCCGGGCAGGGAAGGGGCAGGTGTCGGTGGCCCGTATCGGGAGCGAGGCCAGCCCTCTCTGCTAGCCGAGGCATGACGGGCGCCGGGGCAGAGCTGAGTCAGGGTGGGGAGATGCCAAGACTGTGTGCTGGTGCAGCCAGGCTCGCTTGGGACCTCTGTGCCACAGAGGTATGGCACAGCTGGAGCCCTGCGGAGCATCCAGCCTTGGACTGAGAGCGGCTTCTCCGCTCTGTGCAAGCCCAGGTCAGCAGACTCTTAGTGGAGAATGCTGTTCAGCGTGGTTTCTTACCCAGCTATGGGGAAGATGAGGCGTCTGCAGGTCTCCAGGGATCTCATGTGGGATGTTCTCTTGCTCACGACTCACCTCGGCCTGGTGCTTGTGAAGTCCTCCTGCACGCAGGGTTTTAGTGCCGTGCTGGCGCTGCGGGAGGAGCAGGGTCCCCAGCAGCGATAGCTCTGCTGACGGCAGGTAGCAAAGGGCTGCACTGCTTTGGCAAGAAGAGAGCTACAGCATCATCCAGCTTCTTCTCACGGTGGATTCCTGAGGTTGAGAAAAGTTTTGAGAGACCGCATCAGGGCTGCTCATTGGATTCCTTTTTAACAGCACATTTAAGCTCTGGAGCGGCTGCAGAGCGCTTTGTCTCTTCAGTGTGGGCTAAACGGTGCGGTGGGAGCCACGTGAGTCACCCTTCTGCAGCAAGCCTTTCCGTGCCACCCATCTCCCGCACAGCAGCACCTCTGCTTGCGGCGGCTGGATGCGGCCCCTCGCCCCGGCAGCCTTCTCCCCGTCACAGCAATCCTCCCAGCGCCCCGTCTCTTCACCGTGCCCTCGCAGGGATTCAGGCATCAGTTCAGCGCCCTCCTCCTCGCCGTCTGCCCTATTTCCCGACAAACGTAGTAATGAGGGCTTGGCTTCCCGGAGGCAGAGGGCACCGAGAGGCGGCTCTGCCTGTCTGAGCCCATCTGTCTCACACCCGAGCGCGGTTCCTTCCAGCGCTGACCAAGATTTCAAGTAAATCTGACTTGACTGAAGTCTGTTACTGGGCTAAGGTGAAGCTGGCGGCTCTCCGGGAGAAGTGGAGGTGGTGCTTCAGCCCAGGTCAGGCTCCAGGGACCTTGCGGAGGGCATCAAATGGCTTTTTGCTGCTGTGATCCAAAGCGTCTGCCCTGCTCAGCGAGATGCTTACAACTGACCTCCAGCAAAAAAATAACCCAAATAGATGCCAAAGTCCCTCAGCCTGACAGGAGCTGATTCCTGTTTTGCAGGCTTAACGGAGGCACAGGAGATGGCCAGGTCCTCTCTGGTGGTCACGTTCAGGTAACTGTGTGGGTCTAGAGGCAGGGTTTGTGTCCTGGGGGAGCTGCCTGTCCCCCAGCTCCCCAGAGCATCCCATGGCCCCACCGCTGCCGGGCTCAGATAAGCCCCTGCCAGCCCCACAGACCCAGGGCTTTGTGCGAACCTCCCCAGTGCCAGCACCATTTTGGGAGCAAGGTGTTCAGCCCAAAGACGAGGGCGGGCAGGGTATAATGAAGCATTTTGACATATAAGAAAGCGCAGAAATGGGCTGTGGCAGGGGGTGATGTGTTCTTTCTCCCAGAACAATCTCAGAGATGCATTGCCAAGTAACTGTGAGAACATATAGTATGAATACCGGGCAATTATCTCACTTAGTGGCCTGTAGTTAAAGCTCAAAAGCATTGTCTAATTGGGCAGGCGCTGTTTATCCCTAGAAATAAATGTTTTTGCACCGTGTGAGGTCAAAGAAATTACACTACGATCCAGGTAATAATAACAACCTTGAATAGTTTGCACTCTGTAATGCCTTTTATCTGGATTTCCAAGCACTTTCTCACCGTACATTAATCCTCGCCACCCTCCGCGCTCTAAGAAAGCCTGATATTATGATCGTTGCACAATAGCACCGGGAGGGATGGAGGAGACTTGCCCAAGGTCAGGGAACGGGCTGGCAGCAGAGCTGGGAACGCGACCCAGGGCGGTGGCAGCTCCCTGGGCTGATGGACTGGCACCGCTCTCTGCTGATGGATGCTGCGTCTTGTGCAGCGGGCACGGACCAAAATCCTTGCTGGGCTTTGTGGTTTCGCTCGTAAAACCAGCGGAAACCAGAGCTCGGCATCGCAGCCGCGCTGAAATGCCCCTCACAAGCTGCACAACATCTCCTTACCTGTCATTCCTTTTCCAGGCTCCTTTCAGGAGGGTGGAAGGATTACTCCGAGGTAGATAGGAAGCTGGTAGGGTGCTGACAGCTCTGAAAGCTTTCCTCATTACAGATGACAATCACCTATTATCATCATCATCATCATGCTGATAATTGAGTGTTTTGTAGGCAGAGGTGCTATTTTCTGAAATTCTGAAAAATTCTCTGAAATATGAGATAAGGGTGACACTGAATGAGGGCATTTGGTGGTGCCGGTCGTGATTATAACATCTCAAAGCACCATTACAGCGCGCTGGGCTTGTTTCCCCATTAAATGAATTTGGTCCTATGCACTTGCTTCCTTGTCAAGTGGCATCAGACGGGCGGTTTTGAAATGAGAAGGCCAGAATGAGCCAGTTGGGATGTCAGGAGCTGCCTCCCAGTGAAGGACGCGGCTGCCGTAGCCTCGTTGGGATGTACAAACCTTCCTCGTGGGCAAAGAGCCATTCCTGGAAAAGCTGATAGCACAGAGGGAACAACCAACCTGCTTGTTGCTGGTTTCTCAGCCTGGAAGTCAACAGTGAAACCCCTTGTTGGCCTTCGCTCTGCATCCCTGGCAGGGATGCCCCGTGGCACAAGGAGCGTGCCAAAGCCCCCCACGACTCCCAGCTTCCTGGAGCCTAACCAGAAACCCTCTGTTTGCTCTGCAGGTGATTATTTTGGCATCCTGATGGAGGCAAAAGTGACCAGTTTCCCCTTCAGCGTCCTGGATAATCCCATGTACTGGGGCAGCACGGCCATCTACCTGGGCTGGTCGCTCATGTGAGTACGTGCCCCTGCAAGCAGCACCGGTCGTGGGGCAAGCGTGGGGTCTGTGTTTGGCAGGGCAGAAGGTGCCAAAGGAGCACTTGGTGATGGCAGTCAGCAGTGAAATGGCAGGGAAAGTGCAACTTCTCGCTTCCTGACTGTTTTTGTGCATGCAAAATCTTCTGCTGTTATAAAAGATTTGCAGCATTAATTGTAGAAAAATAAGTAACGGCTGAGTTCTGGGGAGAGGAAGCATCAGCAGATGCTCTTCAGCTGAATGAGGTCCTTGGCAGGCTCTGCGCCTGGAAAAATCAACAGGCAGGGCGAATGCACGCCGGGTGTCACTCGGCAGGGGCAGGGCGCCGATACTGGGGAGCAGTGTGACCTGTAATTACCTCTGAAAAAAAAGCAAAACAAGCCAACACAGCCTTTCCCCCACCGCACGGTGATAACATATCCGAAACACGGCTTAATAGCCTGCTTAGGAGGAAATGAACAGGCTGTAATTTAGCAGCAAATGAGCAATATACTCTGTTCTGTGTAACAAGTTTTATGTGGTTTTCATTTAATATCACATTCTATTTATTTGCCCAGGAGAAAAAAAACCCTGGCTGCGTTACACCGGGAGCTCGTAGAGCGTTGCGGGCCTTTCTCACTCATTTTGCGCTGCTGCTCCTGAGTGTGACCGCCTCTCTCCTACCTCAGTGGAAAAAATAAAGTGCTTTGCCACTTTCTGGTCACCTTTTCAGCCGCGTGTGCAGCGCTTTCTGGCCCCTGGTAATAAGTAAAGCTGATGGTTTCTCTCCTGTCTCCACTGAACCTTTCTGCTGATCCTTCTGCACTTGAATTCCTGCTCGGTGCTGTCAGGGCTGGCTGCTCGAGGCCGTTTGCGGACCCACGGCACGGGATGGGGTCCAAACCCTGGGAAATGGTGCAGGAGAGCTGGGGCGAGCTCGCTGCCGGGGCTGCGGCAGTGCCGGGCAGGAGGGCCGACCTCGGGGTCGGCAGAAGCATGATGGCAACCACACCACAGCCAGAGACAACTGGTACCACCACCCCTACAACAGCACAAAAGGAGGAATTTGAGCAGGAGGAATTATAAGGAGATTTTTAATTGTTTAAGATCAGCATCAAACTGTTTCCTAGACCCTTTCCAGAACCAGCTGAACCCTCCTGAACTGATTCTGTCGCAGAAATCCCTTCTTTGTACCTGTGAGAGAGCAGCCTCACACCAGGTGCGCGCTGCTTGGTCTGCCACCGCAGTCCTGGGCAAAAGCAGCTCAAAGCGCCGCCAGACGAGAGTGTGATTGCCACTTTTTTGTCGTTAAAAGGCTGCCACGGTAAAGGCCAGTGAAGCATGACAAATAATTGCTGTTAACAAATTGCTGGAACTGTGCAAAGTGGCACCAGGACAGCGCCTGCCTGCCCTGGGGAAGCCCTGCACAACGCTTCCCGCCGTGATTTTGACTGTTTCCCTGCCCTGGGATCTCAGCTCGGGTAGTTGAGGTTTTGGGGGTGGTCCTAGGTCTCTTCTGGGGTCTCGCTGAGGTCCTAGGCCTTTCAGAAGATGTTACATGCCTGCCCTCGGAGGCCAGAGCTGATGTCCTGGCTCCGTGGCAGTGGGAGGGATGCTGGAGGAATGTGTTTGACGTCTGGTTTTGGACAGACCTAAAACATAGAGCATATTTGTCCTCCCTCAGTGATGTGTCACGCTCCGTATCGTGGCATCGGAGCCCAAAGGCCTGATTCATTTTCATCCTTAAGGACGCGTACCACATAACGTAAGCGAGCCTGGCAGCGCATCAGACAACCTTCCTTCTGACTCCAGCCCAACCTTCAAAGCATCGCACGGGGCGAGAGCCGCTGTTTTCTCCCTTGCAGGATATTGCAGCTCTCCCCAGCTTGACTAATGGCAGCTCTGCAGCCAAAAATGTGTCTGTCAAATACGCTGGAGAAGGCACCTCCACTGATCACCACAAAAACGGGAGCTCCAGGAGGAAAGGGTAAAGCAGGTGTCCCACATCCAACACCCAGGACCAGTGAGGCCAGCGGGGAAGGATGCGAGCTCATGAGGCAAGACAGCTCACAGCCACGGGGAGCTGCAGCAAGGCTGGGGGATGGACAGGCTTCCTCCCCAAAAAAAGCCCTGCCAAGACCGCAAAACCTTACAGGCTGACTCATCGTTGACCCTGCTACAACTCCAGCCGTTGCCCAATAAGTAGGTCGAGCTCGTAGGAGAAGAGAAACAACTCACCCAAATGCTTCTCATCGCCTGCGTCGAGCAGCCTGGTTTCTCTCGAAAGACAAATGGAGCATTAGCTGTCTGGGGACAGCTTTGTGTATCGCTGGTAGGGAAGTGTTTTAACTCATGGCAACAGGCTGTGTAAATCAGAGCTGGCACTGCAGCCAAATGATGCAATTAGAGGTCTTGCTGTCAACAAACAATCATGCAAATTTGTTCTCTCTGATAGGAATCAAGGAGGAGACATGACTAAGCATGTAATAGCAGGGGGTTGGGAGAGGAAGAAGTTATCCCGTGCTTCCTAATGAGGGAAGAACTTATTGCCAAATGCAAACAGTGAAAAGGTGAAGAGCTGTGTGCGTCTCTCTAGGAACTGCTGCGGCCAGGCAGTACCTGCCAGCAGGTCCAGTGCGAGGTTTCGGTCCCTCCTCTGAAGGCATGTTTTCCCAAGAGGACTACTCCTCTCCCACAAGGCTTGCGGGATGTTTATCCTCACCAAGGACCAGCTAAGTACTTTTTTTTGCTGACAGCCAGCTCTTGTGCCCCTCACAGCTGAGCTGCAACCAGCAATTAAAGGCAATCAGCAGTGTCCTAATTAAGGGCAAAAGCCTCCACTGCCTTCACCAGCGTCTGCTTCAGACACTTTCAGGGCAGGGATCAAAGAAGTGGTCCCACGTGGGTGGTGCAGGTTTGCAGCCTGCGTTGGTGTCTCTCTTCAGAGCAGGAGGTAATGGGGACTTTTTTTGTCTGGATTCTTTGACCTGGGTGCTAAAAGGAAGAGCTGCTCCCATCACATCCACAGCCCGCGAGCACCTCTGCCCGTGACCGGCCACAGTGCAGTGGGTGGCATCAGTCCCCCATGCTGGTGACGCCTTCCTGAAGGACACCGTTCAGCTGGCTCTTGGGAGACGACAGGACATGTTCCTAAAACATCTTGAAATGGGTTTAAAGGTGAACCGAGCCCGCAGCACCCCCTGCACCCAGCCCCGACGCGGCACCCGCCCCAGCACCCTTCACAAGGCAGGCATGGACCTTTCCATCCCTTTCCATCCCCAGCCCTGCGACATCTCAGCCGCCGTTTCGATGGATACGGTACCGAACGCTGCTCTGTCTGCCAGGTGTCTCCTGCACGCTGGGTGGCCCATCTTTCTGTGCGCGTCAGGCATTTCCCTTATAGCGCTGGCTCGCAGCTGCAGCCCTATGCTCAGCTATGAAACCGCCTTAGGATCTGAGAGCTTAGCATCAAAGCAGAAGGTCTCTTAGCAGAGACGTGCAGGGATCAGACTTAAAAGACGTCGCCAAAGTAGGCTGGGGAAGAGTCTTTGCCAAGTAACATCTGTCTAAGACAGTCAACATTCAGTAAAAAAAAAAAACCCAACCCTTTTGTTCGCTGCTGTTTAATGGGTGAGGGAGTGCTCTCATGGAGCCTAGTGTCTCATTTCACTTTCTAAACCTTGCATAAGCCCCTGTACTTACCTAATCTTTTCCTTCTCTTTCAAAACAGGCATGCAAGCCCAGCTGGCCTTTTGCTGACAGCTGTAGTGGCAATTTCCTACGCAGTCGCAGTGCTGTATGAGGGGTGAGTAGCTCTGCAAAACTGGAGAGCTTCTAATTATTCCTACCAGCTTTAACTCCCGAGGTTTCGGGGAGCTGCAGAACTAAAGATGCCGTTTCCAATTAATTCAGCACGGAACAAGGAATTGTTTTTTCAATTGTTTTGATAATGGGCAAATTCCTTTCTGAAACTATTTGCTGAGTTCTAGGAACTTTTATGCATTTGTTTATTTTTACCAAATGAGATTTTTTCTTTCGAGTGCGTGATTCTGTCTACAAGAGCAATAAGGAAGGCAGGGAGTGCACTTATTGGGTCATCTGAAGAGACCCTGCAAGAAGAGCTTCCCTTTTGTACTTCCTTGGATGGGCTTCTGTGATATTTTGTACCACAATAGCCCAGAACAGAGCAGCCCAGAATTATTCCCAGAAGCAGCGGTTGTGCTTCAGCAGGAAAAGGTCTTTTGTGTTTGCAAGGGAGGAGGAGATGCAAAGAGAGCCGAGGCCGGTCTGCATGCAGGGGGAGTCCGAGTGAGTGCTGAGCCTCGTCCCGCTCGGCGCAGCGATGGTCTCAGGTGGGAGCAGCTTGGAGCCGCTCCGTGGTCCAGAGATACTGAGGCGAGGATTGCCGTGGCACAGGAATAGTTGGGCTGTGCCAGCCTGTGAAAGGCAGAGTTTCAGGGCGCAAAGGAGAGCACACACTCTTGATTTTAATTCTTCCTCCCTTCTTATTGCCCTCTCTTCTGTCTCTGCCCCCTCTCCCCCCAAATTCCCATCCTCTCAACCACAGGCCTTTCACAGAGGAAATATATCAGCAGAAACAGAAGGGAGCGAAGAACAAGTAGCAAGAGGTACGTTTGCTGATCAGCGTTTCGGTGAGAGGGGCTGCTTTGCCGGGCTTTCCCACCTATGAGCGCGTTAGATTGGGTGGGGAGCACCAGTTGCCCTCCCAGTGTTCCCCTGCCCAGCCCTGCCTTCCCCGGCTCCTCCCGAGCCCTTCCTGCTCTTCCGAAGGGATTTGAGCTTCAAACCTCTGCAAAAACCCAGTCGGGAAGGCTGCACGCAGCAGCAGCAGTGTCCGCCTCTTGGCACCCGACCAGCAACCCCCAAATTGTTTTGATTATACACTTGAGAGTCAGCGCGAGGGAAAATTGCTGGGGAGCTCAGAGGCTCCAGGCTTAGTCCCAATCAGGCAGAAGAAAGCAGCTATTGGCCGTGGCAGGTGCTCCAGCAAGCGGCAGGGATGGTGCGAGAGGCCGTGCGTGCCCGACCACCCCGCAGGGAAATGCAGCATCCCTGTTCCAGGCTGCTCTGTGCCTGAGCTCGGAGCGTTTGTGCGCGTGGACTTGCACCAGCTCACCCCAGAAACTCAGCCCAGGCTTGCTTTTGGGGGCCAAAGGCTTCTGCAAAAGCACAAGTTCCTGCCCAGGCTCCTTTCCCTGGGGTTCAGTGCTCCCCTGGAAAGCGCCGGTGCCTCTGCCTGGAGAGGCTGGAGGAACACGCGCCGCTGCTGAGGTTTTGGCAGCCCCAGCAAAGATGCTGCAGCAGCAGTCAGGTCCCTAACGCTCTTGTCTCTTTGCCTTTTACAAAGCGGTGTCTCCATACCCTGGCACAGCGTGCCTCTCCGGTCACCGTGCTGTCCGATTTGCCCGTTTTCCTACTGAGATGTATCCTACTAATTAGCCCAACAACCCTTAATGAGCCAGCTGAGCGCCCTGCAGTGATCAGAGGAACAGCCTGAGCACAGCAGCACCTCCTTCCTGCAGCCCACAGGAGATGGAGATCCCTGTCCCCGGGTCCTTGTCCCCGTTGCCGGGTCGCTGCAGCTGCTGCCGTGAAGGCCATGCTCCCCTGGGAGCCACGTTGTGCAGGACCTACCGACCTCTTCTCCTGTGTTGGTTATTGGAGATCTGCAGGGGAAAAAGCAACTCAGCTCCGGCCCCGGGATAATGGTGGAGACACCAGGAGCCTTTCATAAGTGAGCTCAGAGTGCGGGAAAGCCCCAGCTCCAGCTGATCCTGAAGATCATCTGAAAATGCTGCCAAAGAGCCATGGGAAGCAGACAAAAGCTCAGGTGAAGAGGTGGAACGGGCTTAGGAGCTCCTGGCAGAAACTGCTGCAAACTCAACAACAAAACCTGTTGCAAACCCAACAGCAAACCCCCTCTTTTCTGGCAGAGGGAACGTCCCCATCCAGAGCGGTGTCCCCGCTGTGCGGAGCCCTGCAGCATCTCCACACCATTTACAAAGGCTCTGAGAAAGGTGACTGAACGCACGTGGACCTGATCGTACGACCTAAACCACTGCCTGAGAGGGCTGGAGGAACGGCTGGCGTCCCGTGGGGAAGCCCCAGCGCGGAGAAGACCGAGGGGAAGGGTCAGTCCTCACCCGCACCCTGCAGATAGCCCGTCCCTGGCCGTGTGGGTGCCCCGGCCCCTCCGCACCCACCCACCCTCTCCTTCTCGCTGGGGCCCACGTGAGGGTCCTGCCTGCCTTCCCCACCACCCAGTGCCTTCCAGCTATTTTTCGCTGCCTTGCAGGGGCGGTGGGAGGGAGGGAGGGAGGGAGGGAAAAAGCCGCTCTGCCTCCTGCGCTGTGCAGCAGTCGGGTACGGATCTGCCCCTCCGCCCCTGCCGCCAGCCTCGGCCCGTCCCAGAGAGCCCGGCGCTGGATCCTGCCCTCGGCGGGAAGATCCCGGGGTGACGCTCCAGAGCCAGGCTCAGTGTTTACAGATTCCCACAACGCTTTGAGAAATAAGCTGTAAATGACCAAAAAAAAGCAGTGTAAAGCCCCGGAGAAGGGAGCTACGCTGCTGCCGGCTCCTGCACAAGCACCGGGACGCGGTGCCGTGTCTCGGCGTCACATCGTCCCCTCCGCAGAGGGTCTTCCCTTTCCTCAGTGTCGCCTCCGTGGAACGATACATTTTCCTTTGGCTTTTGCATGTTGTAATTCACTCTTCGGGCGTTGCTCAGCAGGAATTAAAAGTGTTGATTTCTTTTCAGTCCAGCCTGTTTCCTTCAGCTAGGCTCACGGACGCCGTGTTTGTGTTTCGCCGCTTCAGAACCATCACAGGAGGATTTTTTCTATCGCCATCTCTCTTCCTCTTAAAGACTTGGGGATAGTATTTTATTTTTAGATAAGTTTCCACATCCCCTTCACAGTTAATGTTTATAGACAGAGGCTAAACCAGCCCAGTACCCATAGCAACCAGCGAGGAGAGGATACATTGCTTTATTCAGATGATTTATGTCAGAGTTGCCAGTCCTGGCTCAAAGTCTCTGATGTAAATAAATTCAGATTTGTTGACAGGTGAAATCAGTATTTACCGAAGAGACACGTGCTTGTTCGGGAAGGCTTACTCTTAACGAGAACTCGGCAAGGGCTGTATTTGTGCTGTCTCATTCCCAGTTTGGGGACTGTGTATGCCTTTCCCTGGCCCCGCCGCGAGGCTGGGGGGGACCCAGTTGTACCGTTCCTGTCCCCAGCTGGGATCAGCCCCCCCAAAAGTCACCATAAACCCCGGTGATGGAGCTGCTTCCCCTCCCAAAAGCGCAGGGGTTTGGTGCTGCGCTGGGACCGGCTTCATGGACTCCTTCCCCCTTGATCCACCATTTCAAACCCAGCCCTTCCCAGCTGCTCTGTGCCGGCTTTGTGTTGCCCAAGGGTTTTACTGGGGCCAGGCCGGATATATCCCGGTTTTTTGTAGCTCTTCCTGGAGCAGCCAGCACGGATTAAGGTGTCGCTGCCTTCGCAGGACAAGTTCTGGCTGCTCTAAAGCTGGGGTTTGACGTTTCAGAGGAGTCTGCTCTAAAACCGAGGAGGAGGAGGGTGATGTTCCAGCCCATCTCGCGGGGTCCAAGCCTCCCTTTCTCCATCGAGCGAGGGGTTTGGTGCTGGCCAGGGCCAGTTCCTGGCAGCACTGTGCTGCTCAGCAGGGCTGTGGGGAGGAAAACACACGGAGACCACTATTTATACTGGTTTGTAGTATGTAACAGCGAGGGATTAGGTTATAAGGAAAAAATTTGATTCTTCTCCAATTACGTAATACTCCTAAGAATCTGAGATTACAGCGGGTGAGGATGAAACCCTCAGGCTGAGCACGAAGCACTGGTGGTGTCGGAGCTGTTTCCCCCCTTCCCATCTCCAGAGCCAGCGCCCGGCTGCGGCTGGGCCATGGCTGCAGGGATGCAGGGATGGACCCCACGGCCTCCAGGCCAGGATGTGAGAATCCTGCGGCTTCCCAAGGTGAGACCTGCACCATCGGAGTCGGTTGCAGCGCCAGGGCCGTGCTGGCACAGGCGGGTGCATCCCTCCGGCTCTCAGGGGTGCGTTGAGCGCCAAGCAGGGTCCCTGGAAATGTGGTGGTGGGTCCGTTTTCAGAACTTCACGGCTTCAAAATCCAGGGTGGGCCTTGCTGGGCCCAGCTGAGCTTGGCCAGGGGGTTTGTGTGCGGCCTTGGGAGGTGCCGCACGTGAGGCTGTGTGCGGGTGCCACCTCCTTGATGTTCAGAACGTTCCTCCAGAGCAAACACTGGGAGAGGAGGAGCTGGTTAAATCACAACTCCTGCCTGGCAGGGACGGCCGGGTCACCATTGCACCGCGCTGCCTCGGGTCACCCCGTCCCGCCACGCAGCCCCCGCCTGCGCTCACCCTCGCGCTCTACCTGGGTTTTCTCCGCATGGCCGCTTGCCTGGCTCCCCTGCACGTCTCCCCTCCTTGAAACTGCATGTGATTATTTTTTTGGGACGGGGGGAATCACCTGTGCAAACCTGAATGGCCCCAGCAACAGGCACGCGCTGCGGGGCCGGCCCCGCGCTCGCGGGACGCTCCATCCTGGGACACTTTGGGAGATGGGAGGCCGCTTCCTGAGGTCCTTTCCCTGCAGCCAACCTGGTGGCGGGGACATCCAGAACTGGGGACGCGTTCCTGAAGGCCCTGCCCTCCCTTGTGACCACCTGTAAACACACCACAGCCCGTGTTTGCTTTTGCCCAGCGAAGCTGCACCGCCTTCACCCGGGGCAGGGACGGGCCACTGGCCCCTCGATGGCAAACAAACGCGATGAGCCAGGAACGGAGAGTAAACACGGCACAACCAAGGCAGCACGTTACATGGACGGAGCGATGGAGAAGTCATGATTCCTGTTGGGATCCTGTCAGGCCCAGCTTGCTGAGTCTGCACTTTTGCTGTTTGGGAAGATGGAGGGAATCTGCGGGATCAGGGCTCGGCCGGTGGCTCCCGCACCCGTCCCGACACCGAGGTTGGAGCTCAGCACTGCTGTTGGGTGGGCACGGGGGAGGTTGTCTGCCAGCGACTGGGATTTGGTGAGAAAGCAAAGATGAGCTTTGAGCACAGGCGGTACGGGGGCTTCGGGGGGCAGTTTGGGCACTGAGAGCTTTATCGGAGACCCCTGAATCCCGAGAGGGCAGGTGAGGGACATGACAGGACTTCTCTTTACAGGGGAATAAACCAGTCTCCTCCATTCCTACTGCGTAGGGAAGGCAGTCTGGCTTTCAGTGGTCACAAAAGAATCCAATGGGAAAAATGCCCAGGTGGGAAGCTACTTCCAGATGGGAACCCACCAGTGTCAGAGCCCCAGCAAACGCCTGGGGCAGGGCCAGGATCCGTCCGGCCTCGGCAGAGCCGGGGTTGAGCCGCGTGGGCAGGCTCCTGCTCTGGGGTCCGTGGGTGCAGGCAGCCCCCGTCTCGTGGGTACCCAGGGGATGCTTCAGAATGACCCCCGGCGCCGGGAGAGCAGCAGCACCCTGCGCCCACCATCACCCCTGCCCTTGGCGTCACCCCTGCACGGTGACACCAGCCGGCCACCCCGGCCCCCTCCACCCGCCACCGCGGGGGCCTTTACGCACCGAGCTCCCGCCACGTGCCAGAGGACGAGTTACCGGGCTGTTTTCTTTAATTTGCGCACTGAAAAGCCGCCCTGGGACAGCCCGCTGAGCTGGCCGCGCTGCGCCGCATCCTCCTTGGATCTCGTTTCCAAAAAAAAGCGTAGGAATGTGCTGCTTTTTCCATGGAGCATTTTCTTCGGAGGGGAACTGTTGACCGAGCGCTGCTTCTTTCCAGATCAGGGTGGCAGGAGTGAGGCGGAGCAGCCGGAGCCCCCGGGAAGGAGATTTTGGGGCCCAGCTCGGCCTCCTGCTCCGCTTTGCTGCTGCGCCTGGACTCAGCGCTCGCAGGAGCTTCCGTGGTCCTCGATTTGGGCACCGGCACCCAGCAGGGCTCAGCTTTCACCCAGCTCAACCCCCTCCAAATCCAACACCCCCACCCACAGCCTCAAAACCTGCGCTGGCCTCAGCCCCCTCCAGACCCCAGAGCCGGAGCAGCGGGCACGGATACGGGACCCCGATGCCCCAAGCCCTCAGCACCTGCTGCGCATCCCTCCACCAGCTCCGGCCCATCGCCGCCTGGCTCCCTGCTTCCTCTTGGGTTTTTATTTTTGTCCTATAACCCCAGCAGCTGCTGCTATTTCCATGGGAACACTCCCGAAATGCGTAGCAACGTGTCCGCCGGGGTCATGGAGCCTCCATCTCCCCCGTGCCCTACATTCCCAGCCCCATGGCTGCCCATCTCTGGTTACAGGTGACATTTCTCTCTAAATCCCAGGGAGGCTGCCGCTCCTTGGAAGGGAGCAGAAGGTGCTGGAGTATGGGGACACATCCAGGAGGTGCACATCCGGATGCTGGTGGGATGCTGCTGCCTCCAAGCAAACCACGGGCAAGGGGATGGCATGAGACGGAATGGAAAGTGGGAACATTGGATTCCCTGGCTCCTCGTTCTGCTCTGTGCAGAGCTCTTGACCCAGCGGTGCCACAGGTTTGTTGCCGATGAGTTTCTGTCATCTCGGCACACTCGGAGCAGAGATGCTTCCACGGCCTCTGCCGGAGAGCAGGGCACCCTGGCCCCAGGGCGGCCGGGCAGCGAAACCAGTCACCCTGCGGCGTGGTGCCACCAAAACCCTGGCTCCCGCCGTGTGCTCGGCCGCCCAACGCGTGTTTGCGCCGCCGGTAAGGAAAGCAGCGGCATGGCGCAATCCGCCGGAGCGTGCCGCTTCCCCAGCTTTGCATCGTGGTACGGGCCTTCTTCCCGGCGTTTTTGGTGAGTTTATTGCAGTAAGAGGCGAGAAGGGGAGAGAGGATGCAGAAAGTCTGGAAACTGTGGCACAGCACGAGCCTGCTCCCAGAGCTGCATCATGCCGGGCGCGGGGCCGGCGTCTCCGAGGGAGCTCTCGCCACCCCTTGCCTGGATGACTCAAGGAACTGGGGATTTAGCCATCTCTCCAGCTTTCAAATTCCCTGTTAATCAAATCCCAAACGCGAAAAGGAACCCAGAGACATGAAAAGTGTTGCAAAAGAAGTAGGGGGTGGGGGAAGGAACCACATAAACCCACCTCCCTGGTCCCCAGCGAGAGAGCAGCCCGCTCTGCATCATATCTCATCTGGGAAAAATTATATGTTGCGAATTACGTGCTTCTTTGGAAAAGCCTTAAAGGAGATTTAATAAAACGAGACAAGCTAATAATACAGGGAATGAATAGCAACCCTGGATGCTGCATCTTGATTTAATCAGATGCTTTTCCCCAGGGGGACGAGCAAGAGTGATAGCTAAACCCTCCCTTCCCTTCCCTACCCGGCTGCTCGCCTCTTCCTCCGGCCCCTCGCTCCTTCTCCCATCCCGGGGCAGCGGCCAGGGCAGGATTTGGGGTCCCGCAAGACCCCGCTGTTCACCAGCAGCCACAGGGAAACACGTGGCCCACGCCGGTTATTTGTGCGCAGGCTAACGAGCAGCAGGCGAGAGAGGGAGCCTGGCTGAAGAATGGGTCCCTGTCCTGGGGGAATAAAAAGCAGGAATTGGGGAGCTGGGAAAGGCGGGCTGGGGAGCGCACTTGGCTCCATCCAATACTTTCCGGCTCCCCGGCGTGCTCGGAAACCAAAGCCGTGTTCTGATGTCATTGTTCTTTTCCTGGGCCGGGCGGTGCGGCGCACGCTCCTGCCTCCTGGTACATTTTGCTTCCTACCCTTTTTTTGCACAGGTTGTTGCCGCTGCGAGCTTTATTTTCGCTGCTCGCACAGTTCGTCCAAGCCGGACCCTGGGGAGCCGCGTGTTCCGTCGCCGGGATGTTTGTGTGACTTTCGTGGAATTTCCTTCCCTCAGTCACTCGCTCGCGGCCGCCGGGTGGGTTTTATTCATTGGCAGGTGGCTGGCAAACCCGGGAGGGTGCAGATAGGGAGGGAAATATCAAGAAACCAGGGAATGAGCTGTGCCGAGGATGTTTGATTCCGTAAGGTGTCCGTGGTCGCTGGGTTTCGTGTGCAGCAGCCTGCCTGAGGCTCTCGCTGTGCCGAGCGGCTGCCTGAGCGAGCGAAGAGCCTGCATCCTCCCAAACGGGGCGAGGAGCAAAACACCCTGCAAATGATGGGGTCACGCTGTGCAGGTGGTACGGCGGCCGGGGGGGAAAATGCTGTTTTATCTGCCCCCGCTTCAGACTGGGCTATTTGCAGCCAGGTCAGAAATAGACGGTGATTTTTAACCGAGTCATAACTGTGCGAAGGCTTTGCCTGGGAGTGAGGTGGATCCTTCATCATCCATCACCGGCAGCCACCTCCCGGCAAACGCGCTCTCCTTCCACCGGGAGATGAGATTCTGGGTGATTTTTGGGGGGACTCAGCCCAACGCATCGTCACGCTCAGGCTCTGCGTGACTGTGAGGAGCTGGCTCTGGGATGGCGCAGGCAGCACCCGCATCCTCTCCCCGGCAGCCCCCGCAGCCATCGGCTCTCCTCTGCCCGCCCGGGGGTCCCTGCCCACGCTCCAGGGGGGTCATCAGCAGGGTGGCTGCGGTCGCACCCCGCGGGATGCCAGCAGCCTCTGCCTCGCGGTGTGCCCTGCCTTTGCTCACCAACGAGCCTTTTGGAGGGAGCAAATGGATTTTCCGCTGCTGAAGCCCGTTAGCTAAGAGAAGGCTTCGAGCGGGCTATTTTTACCGGTCCCTGGCACTATTAATAGTTGTGCAGTTAACAATAAACGCCGATCGAGATATCCAATTTGTTTGTCCCCCAGAGTTCGGTGCTTCCTATTCCCCCTGTTGTTTTCCATCAATCGCTTCAATTAAACGATCTTTTTTGTTATTTTAGGGCGACACATTTGTGCTCCGCAATCAGCTATTAAACCTCCTGGCTGTCTCTCACGCAGATCAATAAGGACGGGAAACTGTCCCACTTTCTCTCCCCAAAGTGTCCTTGTGCCTCAGGATGCATCCCTGGGGGCAGGGATGGGGCCGTTTGAACCCCGTAAAGCTCCGGACAGCACTTAAATGAATTTTTGTGAGACCAGATTATGGGGCTGAAGAGCTCAGCACCACCCCGTTCCCGAGTGGTGCTGATGAAACGCGCTGTGCCCCACAGCTGTGCCCCCATTTTGTGTTCTGGCTGTGCCGAGGTCCCTGTCGATGTCGGAGGTGAGGCTTTGGCCATCCTGGACCTTATTAAAGCGTCGGCGCCCGTCTCTGCCCGGTTACGGCACAGAGACCCCCCCTCAGCACGGCGACGCTCCCGTTTCCCCCAGGAATACTGCCCGGGCACTGAGGATGATGCTGGTGAAGTCAAGCTCTGCCCTGTGCGGGTCCTGGGGGCGGGGGGGGGGAGGGGGGGCTGCC